>JANFAE010000635.1:0-49554 GCA_024613145.1 Pisolithus marmoratus | reverse complement strand
CCGTGTTTCTTCGATAAATTGTTGACGTGCCCCCTGGTAAGTCTGTTGCGAAACCCAGGATCACCATTTTCATCATCACTGTCATACCCCATCTCCCTCATCGTATTCCTGATCTGCTGATCTGCCTTAGACCGCACGATGTAGGCGGGAATATTGAACCGCGCAGAGTTCCTCAGAATAGCAATGTCCGTGGCTGTAAAGCGGTTGTCGAACAGCACAATGATGCAGTCAAAATATAGAGGCCTTGGGTGTTGAAATACTGCCAATCAGGAACATCGAGAGTGCCTGCACCTGGGACGTCATACCAAACAACAGGCTGTTGAGTATCGGGGTCTGGGTACCTCTGGAGAGTGAGAGTCGTCTCAGTGACACCAGTTGCAGCAGCAGCAGTTTCTCTGTTGCGTAAACCACGGAACGCGTTGATCAAGGACGACTTGCCGCTCCCTGCGGTGCCGGTAACGGCGAAGTGAAAGAAGCCCTCCTGGTACTGCACCCGCCTTTTCGCCATTTCTTGCTCAATTAAATTTGGTGTGACCACGGGTTGTATACCCCCTCTCCACAGTTCCTCTATCTGCTCCTTTTCAGACCGGGCTACATCGGCCGCGTTCTCTGCCCGTGATCGATCTGCAACAGTATAAGCAGCCACGCCTATCGCTCCGACAACTACAAGAGCTCCAGCGCATCCCAAGGCAGCAGCACCCAAGGTGATACTCCCACCCAAAGAGCCAGTCGCAGCACCGGCGGCACTCTCACCAGCAGTCCAGGCAAGGGCCGCGGCGGCACCTACGAGAACTTCATCACCAGCAGCGACGAAGGGGAGCACCGACGCAGGAAAAAAGCCCATCGCTTGGTAAACAAAAAAAACTGTAAACTCAACAACTGGGACAGTTAGAGAGGGTTAGGAGTCAGGATCTCTGATGGTTTCCCCACGCAGTCTCGACGCCTAAATACTGCGCCACTGGACTGCACACCTTTCGATAGACACCTGTATTATGAATGTGACTTACCTCAAGCAAGTGGCAGCGACCACGAAGCTGACACATTACGGTGACAATCAGGACTGTGGGAGGTCTATTCGAATCACTAAAATGATGTAGTGGACAACGCGGCGTAGACATGGAGAAACTGTTCCACTTACATGCCAAGTCCTGCAGGCGTTTGATAGTGCTGAGTGCCGTTGTGCGGATTGTGAAGTGTCAAGCCCAGTGCATTGGAAGAATGACTCCGTGGTGGTAGGGTACACCAGGAATAACACGAGCGGTTGAGGACAACCCTCACTCCTGCTCGAATCACAGTGAGAGGATGCCTCATGTCATGATTCTGCAACTCGGAAAGAACCGACGAAGATTCGATGCATATTTGAGGTTTGTCACGATAAATGAACGATAAGTCTTCTGAGGTTCCCTGCTTCTTCACACCCTACTAGGTTTGACCATTCGAGATTTCACGGCTACCTAAAAACGTCCATGAATCCGTACCAGATACACGATGATAGGGAAACCGCAAACCAGGCTTCTTAGTCTGCCACAGACTACAGGAAGTCAGAGAGGGAAATGCCGGAAGAAATGGATATAACGAAAGCAGGCAAGGTTCCCAACTTGAACGTATACACTACGTAATGGACTAGGGTTGTAGATACATGGGACTATAATGTCGGTGCTTGACACAGCAAACGAAAAAAAAAAGTCGTTTCAAGAGAACTTGCCACTGCGGTAAGCCTCACTGTACAAGTCTGTGAGCAGCTCGACTTCGTCGATCATTCTCTTTGGACCTTTATCATTGACGGCCCCCAAAAGAGTCTTGTTGGACACGATATATACTCGTTGGTCAGGGAGGTTTGCTTCAGCCAAGTTGCTCTTGACGCTCTCGCGCGTCTCTGATATATATTGTTCACGAGCGGCCTTATAAAATTGTCCTCGACGATGTGTATCCTCCTCGTCGGGATCGTAACCCATGTCCTTCATCAGGTTAAAGATATGTTGGTCAGACTTAGAGCGGACGACGAAGGTGGGGATTTGGAAACGACGACAGTTTGCGAGTATGGCCCGGTCGGTCATCGTGAAGCGGTTGTTGAAAAGCACGAGAATGCAATCGAAGATATAGAGGCCTTGAACATTAAAGTACTGCCAGTCGGGGATCGTTAGCGTGCCAGAGCCAGGAACGTCGTACCATGCGAATTGCTGGCTGTGTGCGGTATCGACGTATCTTGAAATTTCCAAAGTGGTCTCGTTGACACCGGTGGGGGCTGCATTGGGATCGTTGTTATTCATGCCACAGAGTGCGTTGATCAGAGAGGATTTCCCGCTACCAGCGATGCCAGCGACGGCAAAATGAAAAATGGCATCCTTATACTGCACCTTCGCTTTGGCAAGCCGTATCTCCTCAGCGGTAGGCATTACCACAGGCTGAATGCCTTTTTTCAACTGTCTTTCTACTTCCTCTCGCTCAGCCTGTGCCCTTCTTGCAGCCTCGGCAGCCTCCCGGGCTTGCCGTTCAGCTTCTTCTTGAGCTTGCCTGGCACGTCTTGCTTCCTCCTCTATGGCCCTCTGACGCCTAGTCTCTTCCTCTCGAGCTGCAATGGCAGCAAGCCTCTCGGCCTCCTGCCTTCGTCGTTCCTCTTCCATTTCTCGTGCAATCCTCTCTGCGCGCGCTCGCTCTTCACGAGCACGAGCCTCTGCTTCCTCGCGGGCTCTTCTTTCAGCTCGCTCGGCTTCTTCCCTCTGTCGACGCATCCGCTCCGCTTCCTCACGGGCGGCCTGGGCAGCCCGCTCAGCGGCGAGTTGGGCTTCACGTTCCCTTTGTCGCTGCTGCTCTGCCTCACGTGCGGCACGTTCGGCTGCTTCCCTCGCATGACGTGCAGCCTCTTCAGCTTGCCTTTGTCGTTCCTCTGCTTCCTGGCGTTCCC
Source organism: Pisolithus marmoratus (assembly GCA_024613145.1). NCBI lineage: Eukaryota > Fungi > Basidiomycota > Agaricomycetes > Boletales > Pisolithaceae > Pisolithus > Pisolithus marmoratus. The sequence continues at coordinate 46,649 of JANFAE010000635.1, read as the reverse complement.
TTTGGGCGCGTTCGATCGCAGCCCAGTCAGGCTGAGGTTCGTGCGAATGATGATTACCCATGTCGATGGTACAAGTACCTCAGTTAGTGTGCAACAATATGATGGCTGTGGTGGACTTAACGATGGGGGCAAGAGTTGAGAAACAGAGACCACTATATATCTAGTGTAGACGTGGAGCGCCATGTCCTCGAGGTGATGGTAGGCTACGAGTCGTTCGGGATATCGATTCGTCGAATGTGCATTGTGAAGTGTGACTTGCACTGAAAACATGACAAACCCGACAGCCTTTGGGGGCATGCGCTACATAGGGTTGCAACGGAACCGTGCTTTACGAGCGTGCCACATTCCAGTTGGTTGTGCAGTAGGCCCATCGGATGTCTGAAGTGCCGACATTGCAGTGATGGTTGCTATAATTACATAACCTGATTGAACTTTCTCAATCTGATGACATGCGGCGGTCATACTATAGTTCCCAAGGTAAGTGGGAACAGGGGATCCGCACGTTTAATATGCGCTCACGCCATGCATTGGTAGACCGCGCAACGTTGTTCGGATTCAAGATTTGTTTGTGGCCTAGGGTAACCCCTAAGTTTACACCCAAACGAGCCATAAGCTTTACGGACAACACACTGCACCGATGGCCCTGCCTCGCCGCCTCCCCCATACCACCTGTCACGCTGAGGTCCTAGATCACTTCTAAACTAGCCATATACCTTTAGGTGTCTATCGGACAATAATTTTACCGACGTACGTACTCCATTGTCTTGCAGCCAAGGCCGAGTGTCCTCAGCTGCCTATCCACCCATTATGACCAACTTGGCTCTCAACATGTCAGGTGTGGCAGGGGTATTCGGTGGCGAGGAGGCAGTCGCTACCATGGCTACGGTGCATGTACACGCACACAGGAAGTACTAGTGGCTGGGTTGACACAACCCCTGGTTCGTATACCGTCGCCGAACGCTATGGCCTACTTGCCAACCCGAGATTCTTTTCCGGTCCTGGGATTCATGCAGGCCCTGCTATTCTTTCGATCTAGCTGGGTGGAAGGGCCCCAAGTTTAGAGCTGCTCACCCTCGACCAGGCCGATCACCCAGCTTCACTATTCTTCAAGGAATGTTTAGACTTGTGGGGAGAAGGGAAGACAAAGCAGATAGGTGTCACCACCGCTGACCTCTATCATGTACCAGGAGAGCGCATGTATCTCGAGCGTCCCGATATGATCTCTCCTATCGTTGCCCTCATCCACTTCACAGTCGGTATCGGCCTTCCGTGTGCCTATTTCCAGGACAGGACCCTTTATGTTTTTGCTCATTGGTTTCGGTAAAGTCGCCTCACATGTCCCAAGGCCGCCGACGGTTACCCTCTCGGCGATGGCGTCCTTAGTGCCGATAGGGAGTTGTGGTGTTGAGAGGACCGGAAGGTGCTGTCAATTGCATAACCCGTGGCAGATTTTCGTCGCTTCCAGCAGTGAACGTGAATCCACTATGGTAACATTGGACGCTCTTAATGATTCAGGTTGTCGTCACCTAGTTGGTTCTTATTCCATAGGGGACGCTATTCAGCCAACCGTTGTGTCTTGTTTCCCTCGCTGTATCTCGGGCGTACATCCTATGGTTGTCTGCCTTGGATAAGGAGAAAATTCAGAGAGCGATGTTGGTGGCATACGTGCTGCCAGACCAGATTGAATTCGTGCCTATTCGGTACGCAGACTTCGATGGCTGTTTTCGTACCTAACTTTTCCGACGACACACCAATCTAGAACTCGTTTGAGGAGACCACCTCTCAGCGCCTGTGCACTAGAGAAGAAATTTCACTTACGTAGATCCTCCTGATCGGGATCGAGCCCCTATCGCCTCAGATGAGAGACTGTGGCGAAGCCTCGCGCAGAGTTCAATCTCGATCGCCCTACAAGGCGTACCTTGAGTACTGTAGGGTACAGTAGTCATCGCTATCGAAGATCCTTAATGCGCCGTTTCCCTGCATCATCAATATTCCGTTTTTACTGCCTTGGGTTTGACCCATTATGATGGCTGGCGTCTTCTGCCGATGTTAGTGTCCATGCATTTCAGGGTTTCTTACACGCGCAAAACAAATTGGATTCATAATTCGCGCCAATGTTACATACAGGCTTGCACCCTGAATCCTGACTTGAAGTCTAGATGCCTCATGCTAGTGTTCGTTCCGCACTCACCGCGATCTCTGCTTTAGCATTCCTGGAGATATAAGAATATCCCCTAGTCATGAATTTAGATGCGAAGTATTATGTGGTTATATGACCATAAGCACACCTTCCATTGAATGTCTGATGTTGGGTTGCACTTTCGTTACCCTACGGCCAGTACCTCTGCCGGGATCGAAAATTAAGAAAATATTATATATCGTCCCTAAGTGGTTCATCAGATCTAGAAAGGAAATATCCACTCAGCATCGACTCGTTCTTCTGTTTTCCTCAGATCCTGGCTGGTTATAAGTATTATGAAGCGCTTATCGAACATCTCTTGGCACACGTTGCGATGTATACTGGATGTCCACAGGGATGGCGTTTCCCAGGCATCGCAATTATGTAGCGCTCCCTTGTAATTCTTCTACTTTTTTTCTTCTTCTAGGTCCCTGCGTCGCTGTGTCCCTGCGCCGCTTTCACTCATATACCCCTTGTCCTTAAAACAGAGCTGGGCCTCAGCTTCAGCTTGCTAAACATGCCCATCATCCCTCAGATCACTGCTCTCGTCCGCCGTTCGGTGCTGCTGACTGCACCACTGGGTGGAGCCGATTTCCGCTTGGACACGTCGGGCGTTGCTGGGGTTTTCGGTGGCGAGGAGGCAGTTTCCGCTATGGCCACCGTGCATGTCTATGAACACAGAAAGCTATTAGGGTGGTACAACTCTCCTGGCTCATATGTAATTGCCAAGCGTTATGGCAGACTTGCCAGGTCAAAGTTTTTCGACGGCCTCTTCCCAGGCGTTCACACAGACCCTGCTACCCTCTTCGAGCTGGATGGCTGGCCAGGACCCAAATTCAGAGCTGCACATTCGGGAACTATCATCGACGAGACGAGTCACATGGCGGCACTGTTGATGAAGGAATGCGCAGATCAGCCTAGCGTGGAAGTGCAGGGCAGGAAGACACGACCCATTGGCGTCACCATTGCTGAGCTTCATCATATCCCACCGCACGAAGAATGTCCAGCTCAATTCAGCACTCTTGCACCTCTTTACGCCTGCGTGCCCATCCTAGTCAGCCTCGTCACATGCATCATGTGCCTCTTGGTTAGCGATTGGTACTCCTTCTCCATGATCCTGCTCGGGATCGTGGTCAGCGGCATATCTTGCTTTGTGATTGGCTCTGGGACGTTTCTCTTCACACGTCCGGAGCCTGCAGAGGGATCGCCCCGTGGAGATGGTATTCTCAGTTCCGACAAGGGAATTGTCATACTGATGGGGGAGGAGGCTGCAGTGAACTCGATCACTCGTGGCAGGTTCTCTCTGCGGTTTGACAGCGAACCTCATTACGAGAACATTGGATGGTGCTCCGTTTTGCTGATGATTCAGTTCATCGCCCAATTACTCCTCATTCCTCAGGGGACTCTCTTCGGCCAGATGATGTTCGTCACATCCCTCGCTGTCTCATGGGGATACAACCTGTGGCTGTCCGCGTTTGACAAGGAGAGGATCCAGAGAAATATCTTGATGAAGAACGTTCTTCGGGAGCCACGGCTCACAAAATACGTACTCGGCACCCGTACGAGCATGGTGGTCTTTGTTCTTCTTATCCTGCAGCCGGAGGAGCCAGACAAGATTATGAATTCTCTCCTGCCTAACGATACCAAGGCATGGAGGAAGTGGAAGGACGCCGTCATCAGTCGAATCCAAAGTGCGAAAGGCTTTGACTTTGACCAGGCCGATTGGGACGATGACAACTTCACCGATGGAGACAGACAGCTGTTGCGCACACTCTTCCAAGATGCACGGGACGCCTATGACGGCTTCACGAAGTATCATCGGGCGTCAGGTTACAAAAACTCATTAACTTGACGACCCGGATATGTCTATCACCTCCCTCTGCATTAAGATACCGCTTGTCTTGGTATACCTTTACACTCCCACATCTCGTACACTGCTATTTGTTTCTTGCTTTGATTGACTGATTCCGCTAGCACACACTCATGTTTAGAACTCGCTGCATACCATGGATTGAAGGTCGTGTACATCATCATCTCAACTGTTCTTGTATCTACCAGTCTGTGTCCAGCTTTATCACATTCATAACTCCAGCACTACTAAGTCGGGACCAAATGCGTGTCATACGTTGTGTAATCACCGTCGACTCATTCAAGGAGCTCGTGGTTGAGTTAAAGTGTGTGAGGACGGCATGATTCCTATCGACAGGTCTCTACGCTTCCCATCCTTCAGCATAATGCGACGTTCCGCAACCCCCACCGGTACCAAGAACGCCGTCTCCAAGAGGGTAATGCATCAGCGGCCTTGGGGTGTGTGAAGGTGAGTTTACCAGGACTGATGACCAAGTGAAAAAGCCACTAGCGAGTGCCTAGAAGAAAGAATGCCAGTCTTGGAAATAGACACATACAACGGAAGTACTGCTGTGAACGGGATGAGGGCAGCAATTGGGGAGGCCTTATCGAGACGTTCGGCATACACGTGTTCGTCTGGAACTTGAGTTGTTACCTTTTTGAGCGCTTAGCTTTGCAGATGGCAGCCAGTTGATCACACAGCTGCAGCCATGACACGATCCCGATGCCAGGTAATCGTCGACACATACCAAAGGTTATGAAGCAACATTGGGTTAGGATATATGAACACGAATGAGCTCACAAGAAGAGGCACGACGAGCTTTGTGGTGAAGAAGCTCTGTACTACAAGTGGACGCCCTCACACCAATAACACCACACAATGTCTAGGTGAGACATAATCATGTATCAGCGTTTCTACACTGTCTGACCCGAGCAGTATCTCCTCTCATGGATCAAACATTCACCAGATATATATCTCACTGAGCTCCAGCATCACCTCGGACGAGCGATGCCCAGGTAAAAACGTAGTGTACACGTAGGAGTCGTGTCTCAGCTTAGAGCTGCCGTGATGGTAAGCGGTAAACCTTTCCTTCTTGTCATGCCATGCCGGAAGAAGGGTCGCAGCATTACTATCCTCCTAGAGCCATCGAGAAAGCTGAACTTCAGAATGTCAGAATGTCTAGGTCCCACTGCTACACCGGAAACATGTTGGCACAAGTCACCTGAGGGTTGGAGCAAGATTAGTTACAGGTTAGCATGCACCCTCACTGCGTAACCGTTTCGACAACACCCCATGCTCATATGACCAACGTTGTTTAGGTCGCTCCACAATTAAACGAAAGCTGTGCTTATGTGAGTTTTACTCTGCAGATCTGCAGTAGACTTATCATTTTCAGTTCGCTGTACATGCAAACTTAGGCACCCGGCTCTAAGTCATATATCTCGATTCCGAACAACGTTGCGCTCTGCCGTTGTGAGGTGTCGTGTGGAGACTGAGTCTACTTGACCAGAATTGCGGAAGGTGCTGTCAAGTTTCTCTCCTTTCACAGGAGACGCTATTCGGCCAGCCTTGTTTCTCGCTTATCAGAGGCAGTGGCCACATGCCTTAGACTATAAGCAGAAAACCCAGAGGTAGGCGATGTTGATGGCACGTGCTCCCCCAGCCCAGGTTGATAAAGTACCTGCTAGTTACGCGGATTTCAATGGTTGTTTTCGTGATTCTCCATCTGCAGGCTACTAAGGGCCGTAATGGACACATCTTGGTAACCGGCACTAGAAGCGAATGCTGTAACTCAGCCATCTGCAAGATGGCTGACTGGGCCCATCTGCGAAACTATCCGAACCGTAACCGTTCATTTCAGCAGAACGCCGATGGGCCTTTTATAAATATTCTACTTATTTTAGGGTCTTCGCATCCTCGTGCCGCTTTCACTCATATTCCTCCATCCTCAAAATACAGTTGGGCTTCAGCTTCGACTTGCTAACATGCCTGTCATCTCTCAGCCTACTACTGCTCTTGCCAGCCGTTCAGTGCTGTTTACCGCACCATTCGGTCAAGGCGGTTTCCGCTTGGATACATCAGCTATTGCTGGCATTTTCGGTGGCCAAACAGTAGTCTCTGCTATGGCCACCTTACCTTTCCACAAAGGCGCGAGATGGGTTGGGCTGTACAATTCTCCTGGCTCATACGAGACTGCCAAGATTTTTGGCAAGCTTTCCAGGTCAACCTTTTTCGATGGTCTCTTTCCAAGTGATCACGCAAATCCCGCCACACTCTTCGGATTAGATGGCCGGGTAGGTCCCAAGTTCAGAGCCGCGCATTCGGGAACTGTCATTGACGAGACGGGTCACATGGCGGCGCTGTTAATGAAGAAATGCTCAGCTCTGAACAGCGTAGCAGTGGAGGGCAGGGAGACGAGTCCCGTTAACGTTACTATCGCTGAACTTCATCATATTCCAGACGACAAGTATCGAGTTCAATTCAGCACTCTCGCACCTTGGTTTGCCTTTTTTCCCATCGTCGTCAGCGTTGGTGCATGTGTCGGGTGCTTTCTGGTTAGGGACTGGTACTCCGCCTCCATGGTCCTGCTTGGCATCGTCGCCAGTGCTATATCTTGCTTCGTGGTCGGCTCGGGGACGGTTTTCTTCACGCATCCTCAGACTGCGCGAGGATCGCCTCGTGGAGATGGTATCCTCGTTTCCGACAACGAAATTGTTGTATTGAGAGGAGCAGAGGGTGCAGTGAACTCGATCACTCGTGGCAGGTTCTCTCTGCAGTTCGACAGCGAGCCTCATTACGAGAAGATTGGATGGTGCTCCTTTTTACTGATGTTTCAATTCATCGCACAGTTACTCCTCATTCCTCAGGGGACTCTCTTCGGCCAAATTATGTTCATCACATCCCTCGCTTTCTCGTGGGGATACAACCTATGGCTGTCTGCATTCGACCAGGACGAGATCCAGAGAAATATCCTGATGAAGAACGTTCTTCGCCAACCGCAGCTCACAAAATACGGACTCCCCAACCGTACCAGCATGGCGGTGTTTGTTCTTCTTATCCTGAAGGCGACAGAGGTGGAGAAAGTTATGGATTACCTCCTGCCTAATGACACCAACGCATGGAGGAAGTGGAAGGATGTGGTCGTCAGTCGAATCATAACTCAAAAAGACTTTGACTTTGTCCAGGGCGACTGGGACAATGACGATTTCACCAAAGACGACAGAGATTTGTTGAAAGCCCTCTTTGAAGACGCACGGGATGGCTATGAGGGCTTCAAAAAGTGCCCTCCAGCATCGCATTAGGAACTTGATAACCCGGGTATATGTCAACTTTCAACTACACTTATCTACATCTCGTACACTACCTTTTTTTTTCAATTTGATTGCTAGCGCACTCACGTATATCGCGTCAGCTCTTCTTGTACCTATCAGCCTGTGCCCAATTTTTTCCCATTCATAACTCCAGCGCTGCTAAGCTGGTTGAGATCAAAAGCATGTCATACACCGTATAATCACTGTCGACGGATGTTGGTGGTCTGCCATTTATTTGAGCTTGTTGGTCGAGTCGACGGCACAGCCCTTAGTATTACTCTTTTTGCATAGTGCATGAGGATTCCTCTCCACGCCTCCCGTCCTTCAGCGCCATGTGATGTTCCACTGATAAGACTCGATTCGGGGGAGCCAACCAAAGACAGTTGGTGGTCACTCCAATTGTCCCAAAAAAATATTTAGCCATTGCTATGGTGCCGCATTGTAAGCGATGTGATAAACAAGCAGCGGTTTCCTAAACAGACACTACCAGCGAGGTACGGGTACCGAAGACTTTCGTATGAGTTTACGGGCCTCACGGATTAGACAGCGATGCGGGGCGACGAGCAGAGTTCTCGTCTCTTCGTTATATTTCATCTCTGGTAGCTACCCGTATATATGTCTGACGCATATTTCATTTTCTCTGTAGAGGCGGAGTGGGACTCACTCCGACCTCAGTCCCCGCTTGTCTCAGTTTCACCTTATGTCTTGGTGAATTATCAATACTGTTGTCACGACGCTCGATCGGCGTAGTGATCTTTACTTTTCTTTTTATGGCATGGGGCTGGATTGTCTCGACGACCGTAGTCTCAACACTCCCCCTCAAGCCAGGTTCATGCCCATGGCGTTCGAATGATATTCGTGTTTATCCCTTCGTAGGGTCTTTGTGAATATATCGGCCGTCATCTCGGCCGTAGGACAATATTTTAGTTCGATTATTTCTCTTTTTGCACAATCGCGAATAAAGTGGTTTCGCGTATCAAAGTGCTTCGATCTTTGGTGGTACTGTGCATTTTTAGCAATAGCAAGCACCGACTGGTTATCACCATACAGCGCTGTGGCTCCTTTCTGCGGGCATTCGAGTTCACTTAACAGGTTTCTTAGCCATATTATTTCGCGCGTGGCATTTGCCATTGAAGTGTACTCGGCCTCTGCTGTAGAGAGGGCGACGTGGCTTTGCTTTTTGGAGTACCACGTGATCGCTCCTTCATTAAGGATTGATACGTAGCCAGATATTGATACACGATCTTCGTCATTAGCGAAGTCGGCATCGGAATACATAATTATCTCATTGTGGTTATTGGCTGACGGGTTTGCTCGGTATGTTATCCCGGCAGCCTTGGTACCTGCTAGGTACCTTAGAACTCTTTTAGCCGCTGTCCAATGACACATATCCGGGTTTGCGGTAAAGGCCGCAAGCCAGTTGACAGCGTATGTAATATCAGGTCGTGTTGCGACAGAGGCATACATTAGGTGCCCTATTAATGTCGCATAGCTATTTTGGGGATTCTCTCCCACGGAAGTACTTTTAGTTAATTTTGTTCCTGGGTCGAGCGGCGTTTTCACCGTGTTCGCATTCTCCAGGCCGTATTTTTGTACCAATCCCTCGATGTATTTTGTTTGAGTGAGTGTGATGGTACCTGTGGCTCGGTCACGCGAGAGTTCGATCCCAACAATTTTACTTGGATCGCCGAGATCTGTTATCTCGAACATTCCTTGTAGTTGTGCTTTCAGCTTGTCCATTAGCGCGAGAGTATTAGTTATGAGTATTAGGTCGTCAACCCATACTGTAATTATCTCGATCGTGCTCTCCGTCTTTCGGATATAGACGCACGGATCGGCATAGAGACGACCGAATTTAACAGTCTGTAGTTGACTATTAAACTCTTCGTTCCACTCTCGCCCGGACTGCTTTAGTCCATATAATGTTTTAATTAGGCGGCATAGACGATCTGTTTCGTCTTCGTAGCCTTCAGGTTGTTCCATATAAATTTCTTCTTTTAATTTACCGTTTAGATAAGCCCCCTTGACGTCCATTTGTTGGATCTCCCAATTCTGGGCAACGGCTAGTGATAAGATAAGACGTATGGTCTCTAATCTTACCACGGGCGAGTATGTATCATTATAGTCCATACCCGGTACCTGAGAATACCCTTTAGCGACCAATCTCGCTTTGTATTTTTGGAGTATTCCCTCCTTATCGTATTTTCGGGTAAATACCCATTTATTGGATACGGGTTTCCGGTCCTTCGGTGGATCAACCAGTTCCCACGTACCCTTATCTCGTAGTTGTTGTAGCTCGGCCTGTATGGCTTTTTCCCATTCCGGCCAGTCGGGCGATTCCTTAGCCTCACGTAGGGTCTTAGGGTCACCCTGACCTAACATAGATTCATTAAATGCTAAGTAGACGCGCTCTGCAGACGAGAGATCACAATTATCTGAGTTCTCATCTATTTCTGAGCTGTCGTCTAAATCAGGTAATGGGACGTCACTGTATTCATGTACAGTTTTAGTCCGTTTATTCGGCCTCGTGGGCGTAACGTGTTGTTCCTGACTTTTCCTTTTTAGTCGGATCTTTAAACCCGAGCTGTCCCTTTCGTCGCTTGACTTCTGCTGCTCGCTTTCTCTGCCTCCCCCTGCGGGCTGCAAGTCTGGCGCGGGCAGTTCATTGTTATGGTGGAACCTATAGTTCCGAGAGGTTTTTATTTGTTTCGTTCGAGTATCGAAGTACTGAACGGCGCGTGGTCCATCTAGGAAACCTACAAAAGGATACGGGTGGGATTTGGCCTGTAGCTTTGAAGTGGACGGGCTCTCATCCAAAATCCACACCGGTGTCCCAAATTCTCGGAGGTGCGATACGTCTGGTTTTCGTTTATGCCAGCCCTCGTAGGGCGTCACCTCGGAGGTACGTGTCCAGGCACGGTTGCAGACATATACCGCATGACTTATCGCCTCACACCATAGGGATGCGGGCAGATTCTGTGCGATGATCATGGCGCGTCCTAGTTCAACCACGGTTCGGTTAAATCTTTCGGCGACGCCGTTTTGTGGTGGGGAATACGGTGCAGTGGGCTCTAGTACGATGCCTCGTTCTTTGCACCAGTTCATCAGAGCGCTATTGATATACTCCGTACCGTTATCGCATCTGATTCGTTTTACTAGCATATTGTGTTGTCTTTCTAACGTTTTCACATATTCTTTGACACGTTCGTGTGTATCACTTTTACTCTTCAAATAGTACGTCGTAGCGTACCGTGTTGCATCGTCAATAAAAGATACGTAGTATCGATATCCATGCACTGATGTTGTTCGAGCGGGTCCCCACACGTCCGTATGAATAAGTTCTCCCGGCGTTGTGGCACGGTGACTTGCTTCGTGTGGGTATGGCTCACGTGTTTGCTTAGCGGCAGTGCACGCGTTGCAATCGAGATCTGATGATGTGTCATTGACATCGAGGCCTGTGACGAGTTTCTTCCGGAAAAGCTTCCGAAGTCCACTAAGCCCGATATGGCCAAATCTTTTGTGCCAGGTTTTCCATGAATGCGGCTTTACTGCGCGATGACTCTGGTTCTGGCTCGTAGCCATAGTAAAATTCAATTTATATAAATGATTTTGACGTTTGCCTATAGCAATCGTATTTCCAGAGGCGCTTTGCAGTTGGATACGGCCTCCTCCACATATGGAGCGGCCACCTTGTCCGTCTAAGCGACCAATAGAAAATAAATTATTAGGTGACGACGGCACATGGAGTGTGTCACGCAAGTGAACAGTAACCGTCTGTCTGTCTATCACACTGTGTACGGCAACTGTCCCGCGTCCTAGTGCAGGTACGGGGTTATCCCCTATGCCGGACACTGTTTTATTTTGGAGCGGCTCATATGTTATGAATGCATCCCTTTGGGCGCATATGTGTGATGTAGTAGCGCTATCTGCCAGCCACTCATAAGCAGAATAGGTCTCGGATTCGTCAGACTCTGTTAATACACTTTCGAGAGACGTGAACGCTACATCACTACTGGAGTCCTGCTCTTCAACGACGCGATGCGCCTTTTCGGACTTTCCAGTACTTTTCTTAGACCGCTTCTTATCTCGGTCCTTATTATCCGATCGCGGGCGCTTTGGCCTCCTCTCGTCGTTATCCGGATTGGTCCAACACTCACGTGTAGTGTGGCCAAATTTGTTACAGTAGCCGCACTTCGGTTTATTTTTGTGACGGCACTGGGACGTTTTGTGATTGGTAAGACCGCACGTGTCACAGGGGCCGGGGGTAGTAGCCTTTCGCTTCTTTTTCTCGGCACCCTTGGCATGGTAAGCGGCGTCCCCTTTTATTTCTCTACGGCGGCGCTCCCACTCGACACGAATGAGGGAGATCATTTCCTGCGTAGAGATATGAGTCGCCTGAGAGTGAGATCCACCAATAAATCCCGATGTATAGCTATCCCACGAAGAGGGAAGCGACGACACGAGGATTGCTTGAAACTGGGGATCAGGGATTATGTCACCCATCTCGTATAGGCGATTTTGGTAGTCGCGCAGTTTATTAATGTGCGCGGGAATATCTGTATCGTCATCGGCTTTATATCCATATAGATCCCGTCGTATCGCGGCGATAGATTGTTGACCACGGGTCTCGTGCACAATGTGCAAGTTTTTCCATAAGTTAGCGGCAGTCTCCTGGCCCGGGAGGCGGGCGTGGATAGTCTGCTCATTAGAGAGATTAGATAAGATAGTCGCATGCGCGTGATAATCCCGTTTCTTCCACGCTGTTACCTCATCCGCCCATTCCTCTGGCAGCTTTACATCATTCCCAGTCACGACTTCGTATAGGCCATGTGCCTGGAGTGCGGAAGCGATCTTCTTTTTCCACGCCGACCAATTATCATTCGTCAGCTTCTCTACCTTCTCTAACCTCAACTCTTTCTCCTTTTCTTTCGGCGCATCCCTTTCTTTTCGTTTCCCCAAGGCTGTCGTCGTGGCGGGTGTTGGTGATCCAGCAGGCGTCGTAGACATGGGTGCCACGATGGCATGTGTTGCAGGTAATGTCGTCGAAGTCGAAGGGATCGTCGTCGCTAACGAGGTCGTCGCCACAGGTGACGTTGGCGCTATCATAGACGTTGTAGGGGCTGCCGGCACTGGAGCTAGCGCGGATGCTCCCCCTGGCGCTGTAGGGGGTTCTCCCTGGGTGTCGACCCTCATCGGCGATCTGTCGGGTGGAGCCTGGCCCGACATCTCTGGAGCTCTCGGATTCCTCCTCGTGGACCTGTGTGTCGCTATGGTGCGTCGACTGGTAGGCCTGAGCACCGGGGCTCATAACCTGATAAACAAGCAGCGGTTTCCTAAACAGACACTACCAGCGAGGTACGGGTACCGAAGACTTTCGTATGAGTTTACGGGCCTCACGGATTAGACAGCGATGCGGGGCGACGAGCAGAGTTCTCGTCTCTTCGTTATATTTCATCTCTGGTAGCTACCCGTATATATGTCTGACGCATATTTCATTTTCTCTGTAGAGGCGGAGTGGGACTCACTCCGACCTCAGTCCCCGCTTGTCTCAGTTTCACCTTATGTCTTGGTGAATTATCAATACTGTTGTCACGACGCTCGATCGGCGTAGTGATCTTTACTTTTCTTTTTATGGCATGGGGCTGGATTGTCTCGACGACCGTAGTCTCAACACGATGTGTAATGAGGCGCTAACCATTACAATGGCTGATTTTCGGTAGATCATGTGAAGTATGTAATACTTTATGTATGAATCTGGGTCAAAATGGATTTTATTGTGTATGAAATATCCTTTTATGGAGCTATGTCAATGTGATCTTATGTCATTGGCACTGCATTATAATGGGGGTACGGACTTGTGCCATTAAAATCCATTACAAGCAATTGTCACGTGCCCAAGTTTTTTCCGACAGACCAGCTTCAAGATGTCTTTGAACTATACTCTTAGCATGCCTCGTCGTTGGCGTGTGTCGCAGGTCATCGTGTTTCAAGGAATATTGGGAGAGTCGCTGCATTATGAGCTCAGTCAAACTCTTGTACCCACCGGGATCCGATCTTCATAACCTCGTATCCTGGTAGGACGACAAACGTACCAGCTCGCAGCTCCCAAACTCTGTGATTGGTTGACAGTGCGTTCATGTAAATCCAGGAAGGCGGTGATTGTTATCAATCCCTGGCCCAAGTCAGGCTTGGGACTGGGTAATGCTTGCGACATAGGGAAAATACCTACCCCCGCTTGGCTCCTGGAACTGCGCAAGTCAAGCTGATGGTGACTGTCTCCGTGACGCCGCCGTTGTGTCGAACCTTTGAGTGACCGAAGGCACCTCAAATAATCTTGGCGTCATACGATCTAGACTGGTGTCTTAAAACCATCGGCGGTCGTATGTCTGTAACAGAAGCTCGTAAGATAGAACCAGCGGATGGCGGATCGCATCGAGTCTCCATGATGCAAAGAATGGAGCCTTTTCTGGTTGATCTAAGGTGAGGGGTTCAGCACGTACAATCACACGAACATTCAAATGTGCTTCCACTCAGTGCCACGATGGATCTGATCGCTGATTGGCATTCACCAGTCTTAGGTCTTCTCCTTGTCCCAACTCGAAGAGTGCGATAATGGAGAGGTCGCTATACTGGGACTACGGAGGTTTTCAAGTTGTGGCCATCAACTTGGTCGGCACGCAATCTTATTCTGTTGACTGTTCGCTGCGAATAGCGTGCCCGGACTGACTAGTATTCCCTCTTGACTTGATGTAGCCCCTGGAACGCTCGTGCCACTCTCAGTTTATTCTGCTCGGCTGTTGCCGTGCAAGCTACGTTCATTTGTTATGCCGGTACTCTTCTGGGATCCTTCATCAACCCTTCTTTTACTGTCTGTCATTAGGCAAGGGATTCCGGCACAAGGCAGTACGAGCCATATGAATGTATATACCGTGCCTCGGTGGGTATCGATGTGTAGTAGCTGGAACGAGGCCTGCTGAGGACTACGTCACCGTTGATCGCTAAGGCTGGTAAGTTCACTCGTCATTTCGGGGTGTAACAGCGTCTCACGAAGAACTCTTTGATCATGCGCTAAGCAGCCTGGTTTCTACTGATGGCCCCACGAGACGTTCCATCACAGTCGGCCACGATGTGCCCAGAAGATCGATCGATCCTCATTAATGGATTCTGGAATGACACATACGTACTATACTCCCACTCTACATGTCAACGCGAAGTCCTGGACCTCTGAACACAAAACTCTTCCCCCATCAGTGCCTGGGCTCTCACGATCAGGCGCTTTCTGTTTTGAGAGATTCTGCATACCTCTACTACCCTTGCCTTGCGCCAGCGGTACGATAAGCCCGCAAACGACACTGCATTAGAATGCCACGAACTTCGTACTTCTCACTTCTATCACTTGAGCGATTTGAAGCTGCTGCCTCCCTGCCTTACGTTGAGCGTTGTGTTACCATTAAAACTAGGATCACCTTAAATTGTGCGGAGGGCTCACTATCTATATCTCGCGATTATAAAGGATCCTTGAAGGCGTGATGGATCAACGCAAAAACTTCGAACGTCCTCTCTGCATCAGCAAGTTACAATGTCGCAACGGTTCCGAGAGCAGTCCCTTATCATTTGTGCTCTTGACGTGCAGTTCGATACCACTATGATGTATATCCCCGCGCTTTCCGACGTCGTCCAAGCCCTGCCTCGTGCTATGGCTACATCCCACATGAAAACATTAACTTTATCCTGAATAGTACCGGAGTAGCTGGTCTTTTCGATGGGGAAGAAGCTGTGTCATCCATAGCTGTGGTTCACGTGTTCGAATGGAGGATATGGTTTGGCTGGTACAACACCCTTGGTTCCTACATTATGGGGGCGTGTTTTAACCGGCTGGCCCATTCCGCTGTTCCTTCGTTATCCGAAGATAACCAAGAACACATACAGACTGATTTGACCTCACTATTCGAGTACAATGGCCAGAAAAATTCCAAGTTTAGAGCCGTTTACTTTGGAACTGCATTCCAGGAGACAGGTCATCTGGCCGCCCTATTCATGAAGGCGTGCACAGTACTGCACGCTATCTTGATCGAAGGCAGGGAAACCCATCCTGTCGATGTCACCGTCGCCGACTTTGATCGCGTTCCCCCTGCGGGGCGTTGTACAGGCGTCGTGGTCCTCTCTACGCTAGCGTACCCATGCTTGTGAGCATGGGCACATGCGTGGCGTGCGGCTGGTATGACGATTGGTTCTCTTTCACTGTGATCTTGTTCGGCATCGTCATCAGCGGCATCTCGTGCCTTGTGATCAGTTCTGGGTCATTCCGCTTTATGTACCCAGAGCCGGCGCCAGGCTCGCCTCCAGGGGATGGCGTCTTAGGCTGTGGGGAGGGGATTGTTTTGTTGAAAGGCAAGGAGGGAGCGGTCAATGCGGTTACGAGGGGCAGGTTTTCGCTACTTTTTAAGTGCAAAGAGGCCCCCCGGAGTGTCAGACTCATTCGGATGTGCTCTGTCATTCTTGTGCTTCAGGATATCGCACAGCTGATCCTCGTCCCTCAGAGTTCACCCTTCGGACAGCTCATGTTCGTGGTGTCTGTCGCAGTCTCTTGGTTGTACAACCCGTAGTTGTGGTCCATCGATAAGGAGAAAGTCCAGACAGATCTGTTGATTCAACAGACCGCTCCTTACCAAGTCCGTTCTGGGCACCCGTACTAGTATGGCAATATTCGTTCTGCTGGCTTTAGACCTGGACGATCCCGAAGATGTGATGGATTTTCTCCTGTCTCCGAACACCAGGGCTTGGCAAATATGGAAGGGAGCCGTCATCAAGCGACTTGTGAATCATGAAATGCTCTCGTTCGATGCCTTAGACTGGAACGGTTCATCCCTGTCGGATCAAGAGCGGCAGATGCTGGAGACGCTCTCCAGGGATGCGCAGGATGCGTATGAGGGCTTTCAGCGTTACAAAGAAAATATTATTTTCCCATTCGAAAATGCAATAGCTTGTCCTTGCGATTTATCATTTCCATGATTCTTGTGTATTAAGAGCAGTACTCTGTTCCCTGCGGTAACTCGTATGGCCTGTTCACCCGGATACCAATCAGATTTCATTCTGCTAGTGACCGTACCTGCGTATTCACTTCGTTGGTTAAAAGGAAAGGGAACTCTGTAACATACCTGCTGTATGCAATGGCCATACCTACTTGGTTGTATCTGGCTGTGAGTGGAAGAGCACGAGTGTTTATGGGTTTGGGAGAAAACCGGTAGGTTTTTCGGCCCGGAGCCAACACCCAAGTGGGGGTGGGCTGGACGCCGAATAGGTCAGTTTCGAACGTTCATCGAGCTCAGCGTGTTGGACAAACTGCTGGTTTGGCTGGCCTGTGAGAGGGAGTGAAGTGCGGGTGCAAAGCACGACGAAGATAGTCCAGGCGAGTGGTTGAGCTGAGTTTCGAGCTCGTCAGAGGCGCAGGTGAGCCTCAGGCTACTACTATCCCCTACCACACGTCCGTGATCCACCTACATTTCGGCAGTCACAGAATGTCACAGAATATCACACATGTCACAGGCATAGAGTTCGAAGTCCGAAGACGCGGACATGGTGCAGGGGACAATGGGTGTAAAGAACTCATTGAGGAGAGGCCAGTAACCGGTAAATATGAGGTATTTAGGTAGACAAGAACTAATTAAATGGTGCTTCATATGTGTGGGGTGTCATATGTGCTTGAGACTCGTCAGGAGTGGGAATCAAGTATGTACCATGATATGTAGATAGATTAGATGGATCCATGTTAGTCTTACCAGTGATTTCAAAGGCACGTGCACGAAAATCTCGAGGGTGGAGGGGGTGTGCCATGCTAGAGTTCAAGACGACCCATTCATTCACAGCAGCTTCCTGAGCAGGATTGAGGTTCTGCTTTGTCTCAGAAGGAACACAATGTGACTGGTGCCGGCCATTCATTCGGTCACTGAGAGTTTGTCGTGCAACCTGCATGGTGGTCGGTCATGCTCCGGGTTGGATTGCAGGATTACTCACCTTCTGGGCCCTGGCAGCAGCAGACAGTCTTGTAAGTGCCTCCGGCTAGGCCGTCAATGGCGAGACGCATGCAGGCGTCATACTCTGGGTCTGCGGATGCAAGCCAGCTTCCCCACACGACCAGCCATCGCCAGCGACTATGGCGCGAGGCACCCGAATAACCTGTTTGCATAGGGAACAGCCAGCTACCGTGTGCATTTGAGATTCAAGCTCCGCTTCGGCACGTTTTCGGCATGTGACGACAAGCGTGATTTCGGTGACAGACATTCCAAACCAGCAAAAAATGTCGATCTCCACAACCTCTCTATCAATTTCATTCATTCAAGTTGGAACAGATAGATTTTGTGTGTAAACCATGGTATATGAAATATGAAGGGCAGGAGTTGAGAAACGAGTGCTGTAGAACAAAAATGCCGAAATCTAGGTGGATCACGGACGTGTGGTAGGGGATAGTATTGAAAGAGGCAAAGGCTAACTCGATTCCCACGCATAGACTTCTAATTCGCCGTACACCGTGGTCGGACTAGGGCACTATGCACTATCTCCGCTACTTGAGAATTTCCGAACAGAGTGAGTACATTTCCCTCTACGCCGATTATTTTCATCGTCTGCAAGTTTGATCGCAGACCTCAGGTCGTTAAGCCCTTTGAAACATAATCGATTATTTGGCCGGTCGTAAGATCATGGCCACTCTGACCCATATCTTTCTCGGTGTCAAAATAATTACAGGTACTCGCAGTGTTTACTGAATACTGGGGAGACTGATTTTTGCCAAGCCATCTTTTCCTTGTACGATGAGGGATTTACTTTATTTGCAGTGAATATTCAATGCAAGAGGCGCCAGACAGATGAACTTCCATGGGCGCAATCAGATCCAGTGAATTGTCTCCGAGTCAACCTGTGATGTCTAAGATTCTCTGATATGGTCTGCGCAGAATTCTGATCGGTGAACCCATAGCCATTTTGTCGTAGCTGCTAAGGCACCTGGGCTTGATCATGAATCAGGTCTCTAAGTCCATGGTAAATATAACCGTTCTTGCTAACAGTCAATCCCTCGACTGGTAACAAAATATCAGCTACTCTAACCGAGGGCAGTGATAATGGAAAATTGCAGGCACTCAGAGTTTACTGAATACTTTACCTCCAAGGCTCACTCTCGGCGGCCTATCCTCTCCTTGAACTTGGTTTTATATGCGAACTTTCAGTGCAAGATGAGGTTAAACAGATAAATTCACGACCGGTCCAAACATTAAATGCCGTTTTCTGTCGTGGCTGTTTCAACGAGGCCGTTAATGGTAGTCCATTACACCCGCACTGCATCATACAATGCATATATATTTAGTGATGGATCAAGGCATTGGTCCCAAGATTATCTATGGTGAATTACTTAGCTTGGCGTTTTGGGCCTATACTCGTCGCACTTGTACCTTCCTGCGCCCTCTATGGATGTGCAGTGGTGCAGACCTATGTATACTACAAGCTGTTCCCAAAAGACAGCTGGAAATTCAGGGCTTTAGTAAGTTACTCATGCACTTGTTTTAGTGGCTCGAGTTCCTTGCGTTTCACTAATCCGCTTATGTCCTACTGGTTTCAGGTCGCGTCTGAGATGTATGCAATAATTACTGTCTGTCTCCAACATCCATCTGACCAGCTTCAAGGTGTCTCCAAACTGTACACCTAGCGATCCTCGTCCTTGGCATGTGGCAGACTGTGATGACCATCTATGATCAGCACATGCTCAATATTGCAAACGCCATCACTCTTAGTCTGGTGTTCAGTGGTCCCATTGCATTCTGCACACAGGTAGACCATCCAATGATGAATCAAGATCTGCAGATTAAACTCACATTATGTTGGGCAGGCCTTCTTTGTATTTAGGTTATACTCTTTCTCACAGAAGAAAGCCCTTCTCGTTTTCTGTTCTTTGCTTGTCATAACTCAATTTGCGTTCACCCTAATGGTTAGCATTGCAACAGACACAACTGGGGTATTGTCACTTAACTCATGGCAATGGTTCATCATATTTGGGCTATTCATCACAATATGTGCTGACATGACCATTGCCGTGTCTATGAGCTACTACTTGAAGGCGAGTGAACCAGCTTTTGGTCGGTGCGTACTCCTAAGAATATCATGAATTACCGCGTCTGATGCAGACCCTTGTACCACAAGAACTTCGCGCGTGGTAGATCAGATGGTTCTCTACATCTTGGGTGCGCACATCCAGGACAATCTTGATAACCTGCGGATTGCCTGACCTGGTCCCACCTAGCAACGGGCATAATAACCAGGTGAGGAGCATCTCAATAGTACAACAATTGTTCGGACTGAGTCTCTGGCCAGTATATCCTCACTCGCCTCTGGTATTTCTGTACATTGAGTCTAACCCCACTTCATAATTGAATCTGAAACTACTCATCAGTTCTTAATCGCACCTGACACCTGTATGTCGCACTTACTTTTCTGCGGACATTCTCATTGCAAATGATTCTAGATATTTGGCTAGGATTCTTTATCATCGAATCTGGCTGTGAGTTTATCATTTGCTACTTTAGGAAGCCTACTTAGATTTGATTTGTGCTGACACCTTACCTTTCAAGTGTACACCAACTCCCTCTTAGCAGCGTATGTACTCAGTGTTCTTCTTTCTGATCCCTATTTCAACTCGTTTGAAAGACTGAATGCCCGTGCTAAGTTCTCTCACAAGTTGCAATATCCAATGTCAGCAGATAGTTCAAAACTGCCATTGAGTACACTCGTCATACTAGGCAACTGTACATCTAGCCAGAGCCAAGGATAGGTAAGTGCCACACACATTTCCAGGGAGATTATCCCATATATTGACATACTGAGATGATTGTTCACGTCAAGTTTAAGGAATATCTGGGGGTCAATAACGAGGGTGTACAGAGTTCGAAGGGTGATTCTAGACCTTACATGATACACTGTACTTGACGTACGACATATTACGAGTGGAGAATATATACTCACCAGACAAATTTGCCATTGCAAACCGTACACTGAACGCATGTCCTAGACGTAGCATATGTAAAAAGAAGCAAATGTCCATCCAAATGGTATGATGCAATAGCTTGTCCTTGGAATCTATCCTGCGAATTTCCATGATTCTTGTGTATTGCGAGCAGTACTCTGTTCCCTGTGGTGATTCGAATAGCCCATTCACCCGGACGCAGATCATATTTGAATCTGTTAGTGATCGTACCTACGCATTCACTTTATCGGTTAAACTGAGGAAAGAGAACTCTGTAACATATCTGCTATATGCAATCATACATACTTGAGTGGGCTGCATGGTGAACAGGTCAGTTTTGGGTGTTCATCGAGCTCGGCATGTTTGGTCAAACTGATGATTTGGCTGGTATGTGGGAGAGTGTGGATGCAAAGCACGATGCAGATCAGGCGAGTAGTCGAGCAGAGTTTTGAGCTTGTTGTGAAGTGCAGCACGTGAGCCTGATTGAAAGAGGCAAAGGCTAACTCGATTCTCATGCATAGACTAATTCTTGAGAATTTCCGAACAAAATGAGTACATTTCCTTCTACACCGATTATCTTCATCGTCTGCAGGTTTGATCGCAGACCTCAGGTTATTAAGCCCAAACATATGTAATCGATTATTATTTGGCTGGTTGTAAGATCACGGCTACTTGTCCATATCTTTCTTGGCGTCAAGATAATCACAGGCCCTCGCAATGCTCATTGAATACTTTACCTGCGAAACTGATCTTTTCCGGGCCATCTTTTCCTTGTACGGAGAGGCGATTTACTTTATCTGTGAATATTCAACGCAAGGGGGACCGGAGAGATGAACTGCCATGTGGCGCAATCAGATCCAGTGAATTGTCTCCAAGTCAACTTGTGATGTCCAAGAAGAGTTTCTGATATGGACCCACGTAGGCTTCTGATCGGTGAGCTCATGGCCATCCCATCGTATAGCCGCTAAGGTGCAGGTTGAATTACCATAAACAGTATTGACAGTCCAGTACGCTCGCACTGCATGACACAAAGCATACATACATATTCAACGGTGGATCGAGGCCCCACGGGTCAAGGTGTTGAACCCAGGATTATCCATGGCAGATTACATGGCTTCAACTCTTGGGCCTGTATTTGTTTCGCTAGTGCTTTCCAGCAGTCTGTATGGATGTGCACTAGTGCAGACCTCTGTGTACTATAAGCTGTTCCCAAAAGACAGCTGGAAAATCAGGATTCTGGTATGTCATGCACTTGACTTAGTGGCTCAAGTTCCTTGCATTTCACTGATTTGTTTATTGCCCCAATGGTATAAGGTCACATCTGAGATGTATGCAATCATTTCTTTCTCTCTCCAATGGTGCCAGTCTGACAGGCTTGAAGGTGTCTCCAAACTGTACACCTAGCATTCCTCATTGTGGGTGTGCGGGAGTCGGCAATATATGTCCCGGGCCAAGGAACATCCGAGCTTGCAAACACCATCGTTATTGGTGTTGTGTTCGGCGGCCCCATCGCATTCTGCACACAGGTAGACCGTCCAATGATGAATCAAATTCTGCAGATTAAACTCTAATTGTGGTTGTGTCTGAAAGGCATTCTTTGTGCTCAGGCTATACATCTTCTCTCACAAGAAAGCCCTCCCCGTTCTCTGTTCCTTCCTTGTTGTAACTCAAGTCGCATTCACCATAGTGGTCAGCGTTACCACAGTGATAGATGAGCGATCGCCACTTCACTTGTGGCAGCGGTGGTTCATCATATCCTCGTTATTCATCACGATATGTGCCGACACCACCATCGCGGTGTCTATGAGCTACTACTTGAAGGCGAGCAAGCCCTGTTTTGGTCGGTAGGTGACCCTAAGTATGTTGTCAATTACCATGTCTGATCCCGGCCTTGTCCCATGAGAACATCGCGTGTGGTAGATCGGATGGTTCTCTACATCATGGGTGCGCACTGCCAGGATGCACACTATTGATTGCCTGACCTGGTCTCACCTAGCGACAGGCATGACAACCAGGTGAGGGACATCTTAATAGTGTAACGATCATTCAGACTGAGTCTTGCGCTAGTATATCCTCGCTTGCTTCTGGAATCTCTGTATGTTGAAACTTGAATCTAACCCCACTCCGCAATCAAATCTGAAACTACTCATCAGTTCTTAATCGCGCCTGGCATCTGTATGTTTCACTTACTTTTCTGCAGACATTCTCATTGCGAATAATTCCAGATATTTGGCTAGGGCTCTTTATCATTGAGTCTGGCTGTGAGATTATCGTTCACTGATTTCGGCAACCTATTTCAGATTTGATTTGTACTGATGCCCTACTTCTTAAGTGTACACCAACTCACTCTTAGCAGCGTGTGTGCTCGGTGTTCCTCCGTGTTCTAATCCATATTTTCAACTGATCTTTCTGACTGGACAGACTGAATACCCGTGCTAAGTTCTCTCACCAATTGCAATGTCCAACGTCAGCAGATGGTTTGGAAGTGCCGTTGAGTGGACTCATCATACAGGGCAATTGTGCATCCAGGACGGAGTCGAGGAGAGGTAAGTGGTCGGCATATCGTCACAGAGATGACCTGAAATACTTACATATTGACTTCGACGATTATTCGCACTACTCGAAAGGGAGCCCGGGAAGCTGACCATGGCGGTTGTACAGAGCTGGACAATGTTGCTAGACTTACATGTGAAGGATTCATACGACAAAGCCCAGGAACATTTACACCCGTACTGATGTTGGGGTGGAGGTTGATAATAACGGATGCAAAGGGTTCGACAGTGTTTCCGGACCCTTACATGATCCACTGCACTAGACGCATGTTGTGTATTGGGATTGTTTATTCACGTCCTTACTGGCCTCTGAATACATACGTGGAAGTTGTCATAACATACCTTGGAAGCTGTGGACTATGATCAGGTCTATGATAACGGAGTAGATGACCAGACAAATCGTAAGGTATGTAACAAGAAGCAAACGTCAGTCCGAATGGTATCTTCTAACCCTATCCAAGCAACTTACTCTGCCTTTCCAAAAATAACACTTTGGCTCTGTCGGAGGCATTCGTCAGCTCCTTGTCCCTCATGACAATTTGCAAATCCATTGGTCCCTCTCGTAGAGTACCTTCGCCCGACTCTGAAGGCACATGTTCGTACCACATGTGGAGGTTGTACGACTTTCTCAGTGTCCGTACCATCATGACCTCCACCGAACACCATGCGCGCGTGTGGTAAGCGTCGTCTACGAGGCTGATCAAAGCATTGCATGGCGCAATAATCATGGGCAGAGCCGAAATGCCGGGTGCAGGATCGTCTTGGTCAACGCACGCATGATTCTATGAAGGTGTCAAGTCAGATACTGTAATTTGCTGCTCGCTGAGATCATCTTTCACTTACGATCCAAGTCCCCAGTTTTTCTCTGCCTACGGATGGATGAAGCCTCAGAAAGTTCTCGATGGCATTGACCATCCGTTTATATTGCTTGTTGTTGCTGTCATTCGGCGTATCCCGTGCCGTCGCAGAGCCCTTGTTGATCCAGCGGTATAAGAAGATAACAAACTCGGCCGTGTTGCTTGGCTGACTGTCATTCTGGGAGTTCGGTCTGAACCGCTGCACTAAGGGGTCGTTCGATCCGGGAAGCGTATCACCTGATCCCGGTATCTTGCCAAAACTCAAGAAGTCTGTAAAGCGCACAAACTTGAGTACGTCAAATAGACCAGCCTTCTCCATGTCCGTGGCGAGTACGTCAGCATACACGCGTCGTATGTCCTGAAGAGCATTCTTATTGCAACTGCTACTGAGCAGTACCGGTCGTAGTTTGTCCTGGAAGAGCTCTCGGTAGCCTTTTCGAAGCTTTGCCTCGCGCTGTCGTTGGGCGACTTTGACCTCCACATCGCCATCCGATTGCAGGCGAAGCCCTGCAAGCACGAGCATTTCCGTGGCCGTGTCGCCGTTGAACACTGCGTAATCCAACGCCTTGTAGCCTTGTTCGTCGACAGTATCTATATCTGCACCGGCATCCACTAACTCTGCTAAGTATGAACGATGCTCCTCTGACGGTTCTTTACATAAAGCAATCGTGGGCGTGCATCCGTGGGTTGAACTGAACTGCGTCAGCGCTTCCTGGCGTTGCCCATCCAGTAATAGAGCACGACCATAGAAAAACCGGCTCATTGCGATGACCGTCGGGTCCATCGAGTTCTTCGCGAGTTCGGCTCCCTCTGATTCCGCCTTAATAGCTTGCTTTCCATCACCACGGGCGGTATAACAAAGCGACAGGCGGCTGAGACCAACCATCTCCCAGGTCGTAAAAATATTGAACGAGTGACGCTGGCTCGGGTCCGACGACCGACCATCAAGGGCAGCTTTGAGACGTCGAACGCTCGTAACGCGTTCCGTGAGTTGTTCGATGGCTAAGTCCAACAGGGGACCACCATTGCGTCCAGCAAGCTGATAGTTCACCATGCCCAGATTCCCCACGGCACGACACTGAGCTCGCTCATTGCTTAGCCGCTTCGCGGTGTTGTACTGGTCCTCGAACACGCGCTTGGCATCTTCAAGGCGGTTCATGTGACGATAGACGACACCCAGTTCGCCGCTAAACTCGATGCGCTCAGGGCTATCAGGTTCCATCTCCGCCAGAACTTTTTCTAAAATGTCCCTCGCCTGTTCATATCTTCCAAACCGACGATTCGTGTTTCCAAGTTGACCAAGGACCTGGTGCTTGTGTCGGACGGCATTCGGGAAGTCTGGGACAGACTCGCACAAATATAGTGCTCTATTGAACACCTGTAGCGCATCCTCCCATTCGGCACGACTGGAGTGTTGCTGTCCTTGTTCCATTAGTATCTCCCATGAACGCATAGCGTCAACCAAATTTGCAAGTGCTGCTGGTGTCACTCCAGCAGGATCGCGCAACTGCGTGGACGACTCAGAGTCCTTGGGGCCAAGAACAGGTGCGTCTTTGATGAACCCGCGATGGGAGTCGAAGACGAACAGGGTGGCATGAAGGGTATCCGGTGCAACTTCTGAGCTATGAAACACGCCTGAGGGGACGTAATAGCTCATATCTCGTGTGTGAAGTGCGGGGCCAGTGGTCAGTGTTGTACGCCCGAGCTTTCCGGTATTCACCACAGTCGATGAGGTTTGGTGGGTCTTGTAAGTGGAGCTAGTATTCTTGTTGTCGGCCCACGACAGCGCGTACACGGCGTGCGTGGCATCCGCTATACTTACAACTGGCTCAAACGCGTACTGGAAGTCCCTGCCCTCGCCAGCAAGGATCCAACTTTGTGCATACGCCTGATGAGAATGCACTGCGAAGTCGGGATTGCCGCGCTGTCCGTCTGGAAGCCAGACGTGGCAACGATAGAGTTCGTCGATGTTTCCATCCTTCAGTAGACTGCACAAGGGTATGGCTAGGAAACCTTGGGAGCTTCGAGCGACGCTGAAACAAGGCCCTGTGGTCATGGAATGAGTGACCGCACCGTGGACCAAGCCCCAGACCATTTCCAGGTCAGCTGCAGTGGCACATTGCGACCTCCGGGCCCTCTCACGAAGGACAGCAATGCCAATGGCAACCCTGGCAAGCTGTTGCGAGTCCACGTGGGCAAGATCCACGGTGGCCCCATACCATTCGTCGGGTTGGAAAGTTAGCGTGTCGTCATGGTCTTGGCAATCAGGATCCGAGGCCACCTTGTTCCCAAATGACAAGATCCACTGAAGGATGGGTGACGCGACATCATCAGGTGTCTTCGTGGCCACAGCAACACCACGGAACACTCTGGATAGCGCCGAAGGCGAAATACTGCACTCCCTATCTCTTCCGTTGAGATCTCTTGCAAAATTGTCTACGTTTATGCCTTCAGGCTTGCCACTGGTTTCAACCGACACAGTGATGTGAGCATCCGCATTGCCTGTAGATGTATCAGCAAAAGAGCGCAAATGGCTGTAAAGCCTGGCACTGTACCTGGCTGAGTGCCTTTAGTAGGAGCAGAAACTTGTGGGACGGCTGCGTTGTCGCTCAGAGTTAGAGGCTGCCCAAGAATCATGAGTAACGCGAGGACGGAGCTCTGGGAACCTTCTGGAGAGAATTAGGGAAGATGAAGTGGGCGAGTAGGGAAAGTGCCATATATAAGCTGCCTTGAACACTGCCTATATGAAACGAGTTGACTCCGTAATGCGGTGGGTATCACGCCGGCACACACGCATGCAGCGCTATGCCTGATGTTTCCAATATCATCTTCCTTGCAATGCAAGGCAACTACTCTCGGCGCGACCTCCACATGGACTACTATATGCCTGATTAGTTCGTGATGCAGTGGTCCGGAGGTAATCTTACA
Source organism: Pisolithus marmoratus (assembly GCA_024613145.1). Classification (NCBI taxonomy): domain Eukaryota; kingdom Fungi; phylum Basidiomycota; class Agaricomycetes; order Boletales; family Pisolithaceae; genus Pisolithus; species Pisolithus marmoratus. Next base: position 19,967 of record JANFAE010000635.1, on the reverse strand, counting down.
GGGTTCAGAGAGAACCGGCCGAAGATATCTGTTTGAGTAAATTGAGGGTACCTAAGACCTTATGTACTTTAGAGTGCGGCGGGGGACAAGTGAGTAGCTGAAGAGAGAAATGAAAGACAGAGGTGAAGAGTACATTCATTTCAAGGCAACACGGGGCACAAATGCGTTGTGAGCGTGATTCGTCACGTGATCGAACCGACCGGAGTCCGCCTCCTGGTTTCTCGGACTCCATGCATCCAACATGCAGTAGTCGATAAGCAGTACATGGTGAGGCTGGATAACCCGCACGGGATGGCGTTGCCCATGCATCGCAAACTGTCATTCCCTTGTAGGTGTTCCGGTGTCCTTTCGTCGCTTCCACTCATATACCTCGTCCTCAAAAACGGAATCGGGCTTGAGCTTCAGGTTGACAACATGCCCGTCATCCCTCAGGTTACTGCTGCTCTCGCCCACCGTTCGGTGCTGTCATCCACACCACTGAGTAAAGCCCATTTCAGCTCGGATACATGGGGTGTTGCTGGTGTTTTCGGTGGCGAGGAGGCAACCCCTGCTATGGCCGCCGTGATGTTTATGAACACAGGAAATGGTTGTGGTTGTACAATTCTTCTGATTCATACGAGATTGCCAAGCATTATGGCAGACTTCTCAGGTCAAAACTTTTTGGTGGTCTCTTCCCGGGTGTTCACACCCGCTACGCTCTTCGAGGTGGGTCCAAATTTCAGAGCTGTGCATTCGGGTACTGTCATCGACGAGACGAGTCACATGATCACATGGCAGCACTGTTAAGTAAGTAATAAAAGAATGTGCAAATATGGCTGGCGTGGAAGAAGGACGCGACCATTTAGAATTCTATCCTGTTCAATTCATCATTCTCGCACTATTTTACGCCTGTGTGCCTATCCTAGTCAACTTCGTCACATGCGTTATGTGCCTTCTGGTTAGCGACTGCTACACCCCTATGATTCTGCTTGGCGTGGTCGTCTGGCAGCGGAGTATCTTGCTTTGCGATCGTTTCCGGGACGTTTCTATTATTCACATGCCCTGAGCCTGCAGAGGGATCGCCCCTTGGAGATGGCGTACTCATTTGCGACAAGGAAATTGTCATACTGACGGGAGAAGAGGATGCAGTGAATTCGATCTCTCGTGGCGGGACCTTTCTGCGGTTCGCTAGTGAGCTCGTTACGAGAACACTGGATGGTGCTCCGTATTACTGATTGATTCAGCCCGTCGCACAATTGCTCCTGATTCCCCAGGGGTCTCTCTTTGGCCAAATGATGTTCGTCACGGCCTATCCTGCAACCGGAAGATTACGAATTCTCTCCTGCCTAACGATACCAAGGCATGGAGGAAGCATGAGGCCATCGTCATCAGTCGAACCCAATGTGTGAAAGTCTTTGACTTGACCCAGGTCGACTGGGACAATGTCAGCTTCACTGACGGGGACAGATGATTGTTGAGCACTCTCTTCCAAGTCGCACGGGACGCCTATGATGGTTTCACGAAATACCACGGGCCGTCAGATTAAGAAAACTTATGCACTCGATGACTCGCATATGTCTCTCACCTCCCTATGCATTAAGATTCCGCCTGTCTGGTATACCTCAGCTTTCAACTACACTCACCCATACCTCGTACACTGCCATTCGTTTTCTTGCTTTGATTGACTACTGCATTCGATGGATTCAAGGTCGTATATATCATCTCAACTCTTCACAACTCCAACACTGCTAAGAATTGAGATCAAAAACCCATCGTACGTCGTGTAATCACTGTCATCGGATGCTCTGATCTGTGTTTATTCAAGGAGCTTCTTGGCTGAGTCGAAGCTACAGCCTTTAGTATTGTTCGAGGCGGTGGCGGCCTCCGTGGTGCGTAAGGACCATGTGATTCCTATCGACAGGTTTCCATGCCTCTCATTCTTCAACATTATGCAACCTTCTGCAATCGCCTATCAGTACAAAGGACGTCATCGCCGAGAGGGTAACCGTCAGCTGCCTTGGGGGTCTGTAAAAATGGGTTTACCGGAACCGATGACCACGTAAACAGCGCCGATAGTAAGTCTGCTCAGATAGATCAAGAAGGGATACCAATCCTGGAAATAGACACGTGCAACGGAAGTACCGATGCTAACTTTGATCGGGACGAAGGCAACGGTTATCGAGACGCTCCGTATACATGTGCTCTTCTCGTACACTATGGAGCTCAACAATGGTAACACCTGTCTGCTCCATCTTGTTCCCTGGTACTTCTTCTCCTCGCAAGTCTGAATAGCAGCAAAGATAGGAGACCAGTCTCGGCAACGATGATTCCCAAGTGTGCAGCTCTAAAATAGGGACCCTTCCGTTCATCAATAAGGTATGTGTGAGTTCTACTAAAGGTACCAGAACAGAATCTTGAGTTGGCAAGTAGACCGTAACGTTTGGCGATGGCGTACGAGCCGGCAGAGTGTGCCAACCCAGACACTATTCCTGTCTTCGTATCCGTGTGCGGTGGCCGTGGTGATTACCTCTTCACCACTGAGTACACCGACGAGTTAAGAGAGAAGTGGGTCATAACTGACGGACAGACAGCCGACGCCAGGTGATGGAGTACGTACGCCAGTAAAGTTATCGTCCAATGGATGATTACGAACTCCTATGAGTATGTACACAGTTAGTTTGGAATGGAAGCTGGGGCCCTGGTCTCCACCGTAACCCGGGTTATGAAAAGAATGCGGCGAGGCATACCGGTGCAATAGCGTGTTATCCGTGCGGATCATGAAGCGCTCGTCTGTACACATACAAACATAATTCCGGGTCCCGTTTTTTTACATGAAAACTGATCAGGGAACCCTAAATCACAGATCCCGAAAACAGGAGAACGTTGCAGTTCGTCGTTGTGAGGTGTCGTGTTGAGAAGGTATTCGGGAAGGTGCTATGAATTGCATAAATAACTTGTGGGATAGGATAGGATAGATTCAGCTGACTACGCCACAAAAGGTGGCGGACTTCCTCCGCTTCCTCTTATGTAATTAATGGTCGAGTTCATCTCCCACTGCAGCGCTGCACCGTCTGTGTTCCACAGGGGACGCTCTGGCCAGTCGTTGTTTCTTACTTCCTTGATGCTATCCTGAACACACAACTGGCTACCTGCCTTGGATGAGGAGATAATCCAAGCGACGTTGATGACACGTGTACTCCGCCAGCCCAGGATGAAAAAGTACCTGCTCGGTACGCAGACCTCACTATATATGTACGTGGCTGTTTTCGTGATTCTCCTTCTCGAGTCTGAAGAACAAAGCTGTTTCTCCACCACTTATGTAATCTCCAACAACATCCCCGTCTGGAACTCGTTCAAGGAGACCATTGCTCAGCGCCCGTGTGACACAGAAGGAGAAGGTTCACTTCGATTCCCCAGGTAATCAGGAGCTGCTCAGATGAGAACTTCCTCTTTTCTGACGCCCGATCAGCTTACAAGGAAAACCTCGCTGGATACAGTAGCTATCAGGGTCGTCAGCGCGTCAATGCCACATTTCCCTGTGTTATCTGGTAACGTTTTGGATTCCACACACTACTGTGGCGCTTCGTCTGCCCTCTGTGTGGTCGCACGTTTCGGGGTTTCCTACACGCGCCAAACGGGGTCGTTTGCATTATTCTCGAAGCATACTAGTGTGACCCTAGTTCTACACTGGTGTCATTTGCCTTACAATCGCATAACCATGCTTTGATTTTGTACTGTACTTCCAGCCTCGAGGGTAGTCCTCCCTAAAAGAACGAAGGGACAGTATCTCTCCGAAAATGCGGCGCGGAGATCGCGATGGAAACGCATGGCATCCTGCCTTCAAATCACCTTCTAGCTTCAGGGTGCCAACCGCAAATCACACCTGCGGCTTCTGTTGTAAACATAATCTTCCATACAGTAACGACTCGTTCTCAGGGTATCTTCAGACCGCCGACATGCAGTGATCGATAAACGCTGAGCGGTAGCGCTCATCGAGTATCGTTCGCACACGTTGTGATGCATATGTACCGGACGACCGCAGGGATGGCGTACCCGCGTGTCCCAGGCATCGCTAATTTTATCAATATCATTTCCTTATAGTTATGCTACTTCTTAAAGGTCCTCAAGTCGCTTTTACTAATATACCCCTCGTCCTCAACACACGGGTGGACTTCAGCTTCCTAACATGCCCATAATCCCTCAGGTTACTGCTGCTCTCGCCCACCGTTCGGTGTTGTTCACCGCACCATTAGGTAGAGCCAATTTCCGCCTTGATACGTCGGGCGTTGCTGGTGTTTTCGGTGGTGAGGAGGCAGTCTCTGCTATGGCCACCGTACATGTCTATGAACACAGGAAATGGCTGGGGTGGTACAACTCTCCTGGCTCGTATGTGATTGCCAAACGTTATGGCAGACTTGCCAGGTCAAAGTTTTTCGACGGCCTCTTCCCAGGTGTTCACACAGACCCCGCCACCCTCTTCGAGCTGGATGGCTGGCCAGGTCCCAAATTCGTAGCTGCGCACTCCGGAACTATCATCGACGAGACTAGTCACATGGCTGCGTTGTTATTGAAGGAATGTTCAAATATACCTAGTGTGGAAGTGGATGGCCGGAGGACACAGCCCGTTGGCGTCACTATTGCTGAACTTCATCATATCCCTAACGACGAAGAAAATCCGGCTCAATTTCGCACTCTTGCACCTGTTTACGCCAGTGTGCCCATCGTAGTCAGCCTCGTCACATGCGTCATGTGCCTCTTGGTTGGTGATTGGTACTCCTTCTCCATGATCCTGCTGGGCATCGTCGTCAGTGGCATATCTTGCCTCGTGATCGGCTCCGGGACGTTTCTCTTCACACACCCTAAGCCTGCGGAAGGATCGCCTCGCGGAGATGGTATCCTCAAATCTGACAAGGGCATTGTGGTATTGAGGGGAGACGAAGCCGCAGTAAACTCGATCACTCGTGGCAGGTTCTCTTTGCGCTTCGATAGCGAGCCTCATTACGAGAACATTGGGTGGTGTTCCGTTTTACTGATGATTCAATTCGTCGCACAATTACTCCTGATTCCTCAGGGAACCCTCTTCGGCCAAATGATGTTCGTCACATCCCTCGCTGTCTCGTGGGGGTACAACCTATGGCTGTCCGCGTTTGACAAGGAGCAGATCCAGAGAGACATCTTGATGAAACACGTTCTTCAGGAGCCACAGCTAACAAAATACGTACTCGGCACCCGCACCAGCATGGCGGTGTTTGTTCTTCTTGTCTTGAAGCCAGAGGAGCCTCATAAGATTATGAATTCTCTCCTGCCTAACGATACCAAGGCGTGGAGGAAATGGAAGGACGCCGTCATCAGTCGAATCCAAAGTGCGAAAGGCTTTGACTTTGACCAGGCCGATTGGGACGATGGCAACTTCACTGATGGAGACAGACAGCTATTGCTCACTCTCTTCCAAGATGCACGGGACGCCTATGACGGCTTCACGAAGTATCATCGGGTGTCAGGTTACAAAAACTCATGAACTTGACGGCCCGGATGTCTACCGCTTCCCTCTGCATTAAGATACTGCTTGGCCCGGTATACCTCAGCTTTCAAGTACACTCACCTACACCTCGTATACTGCCATTTGTTTTCCTGCTTTGATTGACTGATTCTGCTAGCACACACTCATGTTTAGAACTCGCTGCATACCATGGATTGAAGGTCGTGTATATCATCTCAACCGATCTTGTATCTACTAGTCTGTGATGAGCTTTTTCACATTCATAACTCCAGCTCTACTAAGAATCGGGACCAAAAGCATATCATACCTCGCATAATCACTGTCGATGGATGAGTTCCAGGTCTGCCATTTATCCAAGGAGCTTCTGGGTTGAGTCGATGCTGCAGCCCTTAAGACTGTCGAAGCGGTGGCGGCTTCCGTAGTGCGTACAGATGGGGTGATCCGTATTATGATCGACAGGTCTTCACACCTCCCGTCCTTCAGTACCGTATGATGTTCTACTGATAAGCCTCGACAGACTCGACCAACGACAGTAGGCGACTTGACTTCCGGTTGAGTGCCAGTATTTCGCAGGTCATCGTGTTTTCGTAATTATTGGGAGACTCGCTGCGTTTATGAGGTCGGTCAGGTTCTTGTACATTGATATCCAGTCTTCACAACTTCTGGACGGAAAATGGGCCGGCATGTAACCAGCATAAAAACTGAGTCAGGGAAAGTCGCCATAATGTGACCGTTGCATGATTCAAGGTGACTCACAAGGTTTGTAGCTTGCTGCCGTCCTAAGTCTGCCGTTGCGATCCCCGACCCAGAGGGACAACAAACCCTAAATCGAGACGCTTGGTGATCGAAAATTAAACTTACCTGTCGCAGGTTCAGCGGTATAGGCAGAACACAGGCACAGAAGCATCCAAGGTTGGTTTCAGTGGAAGAGCAAAGACACCCACGTGACTTTTTTCGGGCTCATGAGATCAAGGTAGGAAATTCAGAGCTCGTGAGTGGATGATAGTGTACTGGAGAGGCATACAATTTTGGACGCGCAGACCGTTTGTACTTGTGTGAATCCAGGAAGGCGTCAAGGATATCTCTAGCTCAGGTCAGGTTTGGGACTGGGTAATACTTGCAACATGAGGGAAGTACCCCCTCTTGACTCCCGAATCTGGACAGGTCAAGCTGAAGATGGTAGCGTCGCCATCACGCCGCCATTGTGTTGTCCTATGAGTGACCGAAGGGAACAGGCATGGAGAGATCTACTAGTTGTCAGGAAGCTGACCTGAGGCACTGCAAATAACCTTGGCGTCATGCAGTCTAGACTGGTGTCTTAAAAACTACCACCGGACGTACGTCTGTGATATAATGTCTTGAGATAGAACTAGTGGATCACATACGTGGAGGTGCTGGTAGTTACTCTTCGGAGTCTATATCGTAGTCGCAGATCATCAAATCATGCAGCTTGATCGCAAGCCACTATAAACTCGTAAAATGATTACTTGAGTTTCGGGAGACTTGTAAAAGGTAGATTACAGAAATTTAACCCGCACAGCCTTCCAAATGGAGCCGAACGCGGGGTTGGCTCTTGTCTGTTTTTCTCCGCTCGTCAGTGTCCCGACGCCGTGACCGCCATGCGTCTTTGCGAAATTTGCGTCGCCAGTAACATCCATCTTGTGTGATACCATCCGGTATAAGGTGAAAAACGAGGTTTAACACGGGCGATCATACGAATGTTCAAATGTTTTGAGCCATCTGGTGCGCAGAGCGACTGGTATTCCTTGACTTGGCCACTTCCAGCCCGACAACAAGGCTCCGTTCAGGCCGTCGCCACGCAAGCTACGTTCGTTCGCTATAATGGTACTGTTCTGGGGATCCTTTGTCAACCATTCTTTCATTCCCTCTGAGCTTGAAAGTATCACCAGGCAAGGGATTCCAGCACGAACGCTTCAAATGCATATGCCGTGCTTCTGTGAGTATCAGCCTGTAGTAGCGGCTGGAGCAGGCATGCCCCAGGCTTGATCAACGTCGATCGCTAAGGTTAAGTTTGCCCATCATTTTAAGGTGTACCAGCGTCTCACAAAGAACGCGTGTTTGATCATACAGTTAGCAGACTTCTATCTATGCCACGAGATGTTCAATCAGACGACCAAGCTGTACCCAGAAGATCGGTCAGATAACCTGCCTCATCAGTGAAGTTACTCACATATACTACACTCCCACTCCACATGCCAACGCAAACACCAGAACGTTCTGAATACAAAACTCTCCCTAGCGCCGAGGTGTGTAAAGTATGTCCGTTCTACAGACACCGTTCCGCCGAATTAATATCTCTCACTGTACTTTCATAGCAACTTCGAATTGTTCAGGGCGGCTGATCTAGGAGCTGAACGGTGGTGGTTCATCTAGGTGACAAATACTCAGACCATAATCGACACTCGCGTTGACGTTGCGCCGGCCACTCTTCGGCTCCGCAAATGGCCTGGAGAAATCGGAAGCATCCCAACATTGCGCCTGGTCCATAAAATAGCCAGGTGCGTTGATGAAAGCATGGAATGGCGAAACAGCGGGAAGCCAGATGGAGCTCTCGTAATGAGACCCTTTGGTCTGAACAGATTCCGCATACCTGCTGCATTATCCTTAAGTTGCGCCAGCAGTGCGGCAAGCACACAAATGACTCTCTAGGCCATGTGCATTGGAACGCAGCGAATTTCGTATCTCTCGCTTCCCTCACTTAGGCGATTTGGGAATGTTACTGCCCTGCCTCACGTTGAACGTCACGTTATCCTCATCAGTCCTCAGAACTAGGTGGGAATATCACCACACCACCTCGTATTGTGTGGAGGGCTGACTGCATGCGTACAATACAATACATTTGCAGATCTAATGGTGAACACGTGGGACTGGTTTATCTCGTGGTTATAAAGGACGCTTGAAGACGCGATGGCATCAACGCGGCAACTTCGCACGTCCTCTCTTCATCCTCATCAGCGGGTTAAAAGAACACCCAACAATTTGGAAAGCAACCCGTTACTGTTCCTGCTCTTGATATCATTGCTATGTATATCCCCCCACTTTCCAATGTCCTCCAGGCCGTGCCCCGTGCTATGGTCACTGGCTACACCCCGCTTGCAAATACCAAGTTCATCCTGAATAGTACTGGAGTAGCTGGTCTCTTCGGTGGCGAAGAAGCCGTTGCGTCTATAGCTTTAGGTTCACATTTTCGAAGAGAGGAAATGGTTTGGCTGGTACAACTCCCCTGGATCCTACATTATGGGCATACGTTTCAGCGGGCTGGCGTATTCAGCTGTTCCTTCATTATCCAAAGATGAGCAGGAAGATGTACAGACAGACCTGGCCTCGCTATTCGAGTACCATGGCCGGAAAGGCCCCAAGTTTAGAGCCGTTCATTCTGGAAGTACTTTCCCGGAGACGGGTCATCTGGCTGCTCTATTCATGAAGGAGTGCATAGAACAGCCCTCCATCCGGATCAGTGGCAGGGAATCCCAGGCTGTCAGCGTCACTATTGCCAACCTTGATGACGTTTTATCCCTCGACAAGCGCAGCATGAAGTACAGGCGTCGTGTTTCCCTTTACGCTAGCATACCCATCCTCGTCAGCATAGGGCACATGTGCTGCCTGCAGCTGGTATCACGATTGGTTCTCTTTCGCTGCGATCCTGTTCGGCATCATCGTCAACGGTGTATCGTGCTGTGTAATCGGCTCTGGGACGTTGCGCTTGATGTACCCAGAGCCGGCGCAAGGCTCGCCCTCACGTGATGGTATCTTATGCTACGATGAAGGAGTTATTCTGTTGAAAGGCAAGGAGGAAGCGGTCAATGCTGTTACTAGGGGGAGGTTCTCACTCCTTTTCAAGTGCAAAGACGCTCGCCGAAGTGTCAGACTCATTCGGATGTGCTCTGTCATTCTTGTAATCCAGGCCGTCGCACAGCTGATCCTCGTCCCTCAGAGTTCGCCCTTTGGGCAGCTCATGTTCGTGGTGTTTGTCGCAGTCTCTTGGTTGTACAACCTGTGGTTGTGGTCCTTCGATAAGGAGAAAGTTCAGAGAGATATCCTGATGAGAGCCCTCGACAAACCGCGCCTTGCCAAGTACATTCTGGGCACCCGTACCAGCATGGTGATATTCGTTCTCCTAGCTTTGGAGCTGGACGATCCCGAGGATGTGATGAATTTCCTCCTGCCTCCGAACACCAAGGCTTGGCAAATATGGAAGACAGCCGTCATTAGGCGACTTAGTAGGAAGGACGAAAAGTTCTCGTTGGGCGCCTCAGACTGGGACGATTCGTCCCTATCGGTTCAGGACCGGAAGATGTTGGAGACGCTATCCAGGGATGCCCAGGATGCATACGAGGGCTTCCAGCAGTACAAGGAACAGATTATTCCCCATTCAAAGGCGCAATTGTAGCACGCCCTCGCATTCTATGTATCTCCCAAACTTTCATGATTCCTGTGTATTACAAGTAGTACTTTACTCCCTGTGGTAACTCACATACAGACCAGACCTCCACCTGCTAGCAGCCTTCAGCAGCCCATGAGCATGGCCGCTTGAGCTTCGATTCATTACTTCCGAGTAGGTAGAATTCCTCTCAGGAAGCATACTGTACCTTCATGTTGACGTCGAGCAAACCAAATTCGAAATCCAGGACTGCAGTTAGCAGCTCATGTGTCGCGTTTTTCATAAAATTGTACTTATCTTCATCATCTGCAAGTTTGCCTCAGGCTTTCGGTTTCCGTATACATATGTATGTACAAGTTCCATCCCAGCCACTCCTGGTAAGTCACGTGACATGACGTGTGACGAACTGGCAATCCTTTCGAACCGCGCCAAAGCATCCGACCCCCCGTTCCGAAATTGACACATTAATGCCACTTTTTTTCGGTACATGATCTTGGGTGAGCATTTCGGGTTCCTACAATTGGAGAACGTTTACGTCCGGTAACTACTGGTCCAAATATTGGATGCTGCGTTTTTGTCGTGGCTGTTTCGTCACCATAGTGCAGATACTACGCCCATTACGCCCGCACTGCATCACACAAGCACATATATTCTGCAATGGATCAAGGCGCCACGAGTTGAGGCTTCTGTCCCAAGATTCATATCCATGGCAGATTACATGGCTTGGTATCTGGGACCTATACTCGTTGCGTTTGTGCTTTCCGGCGTCCTCTATGGATGTGCAGTGGTGCAGGCCTACGTATACTATAAGCTGTTCCCAAAAGACAGCTGGAAATTCAGGATCCTGGTATGTTACTTGTGCACCTGGTTTACAATTTACTTATAAGTCCATCATGTTTCACTAATTTGCTTATCGTCTCACTGGCTTGAGGTCGCATCTGAGATGTACGCAATAACTCCTCTCGTCGGTCTGACTAGCTTGAAGGTTTCTCCAAACCGCACACTTGGCATCCCTTGTCCTTGGCGTGGGGCAGACCGTGATGCCCAACTATGATCGTCGCCCACAAGCAGTCGGGCTTGCAACCACCACTGCTATTAGTGTCGTGCTCAACGGTCCCATCGCATTCTGCACACAGGTAGACCATGCAATGATGGCTCAAAATCATTAAACTCCCGTCATGTCTGGAAGGCCTTCTTTGTGTTTAGGCCATACACTTTCTCACAGAAGAAAGCCCTTCCTGCTTTCTGTTCTTTCCTAGTCGTAACTCAACTCGCGTTCTCCCTGATGTTCAGCATTGCCTTAGTCGCAATAGGGGGATTGTCATTTGACCCATGGAGATGGCTCTTCGTATCTATGCTATTCATCACAATATGTGCTGACACTACCATCTCGGTGTCGATGAGCTTACTACTTGAAGGCGAATGAGCGGTAGGTGCTCTTAAACATACCGTGAATTACTGTGTCTGACGCTGGTCATTACCCCATAAGAACTTCACGTGTGGTAGATCGGATGGTTCTCTACATCATGGGTGCGCATGTCAGGACGATCTTGTACCCTGTCGATTGTCTGACCTGGTCTCCCCTAGCAACGGGAATAATAACCAGGTGAGGGGTATCTCAACAGTATAATGGATAAGATTATGGCTTCCCTCCTTCCTAACGATACCATGACATGGAGGAAGTAGAAGGATGCCATCAATACAAAGCGCGAAGGGCTTTGACTTTGACCAGGCCGACTGGCACGATGACAGCTTCACTGCTGGAGACAATCAGTTGTCGAGCACTCTCTTCCAAGACGGACGGGATGCTCGTGATGGCTTCAAGAAGTACGATAGGGCGTCAGATTACAAAAAGTTGCGAACTTGATGGCTCAGATATGTTGATCACCTCCCTGTGCATTAAGGTGCCATTTGTCTCGGCATACATCAACTTTCAACTAAACTCATCCAGATCTTGTACATTGTCATTTGATTTGTTTTCTTGCTGTGACCGACTGATTCCACTAGCACACCTTCACGTTTGGAACTTGCTGCACACCATGGACTAAAGGTCGCTCAACTGTCGTTCAAGTGTCCTTGCATCTACCAGTTTGTGTCCAGCTTTTCCATTCACGATAGTATGTGAGCCTCCAAGCATGGGTCGTTTTCGTGATCTGGTGGGGGAGAAATTTATTTCACTGCGTGGATTGCATCCGCGCATTCTTCAATGTCCTGTCCAAGACCCGGATATCATCGCCTTTAGTGATCTTCAGATTGGTGTTGTTTCGTCCAATAGTCAGATCAGCGTCGAGCGGACCATTAGGGTAAGACACCTCCCCTTCTTTCCCACCCCAGTCAAAGCCAATTAGCATTACCCTGTTTCGGTCGCAGATGATATTCGGCGCTCGCAAGTCCCCATGAACAAGTCCCTCGGCATGAAAAGATTTAACAAGCTCCCACAACCGCTCCGTCCATTCATGATATTTTTCGATATATGGAGTTTGTGAGATCGGGACAGCAGATTGAACAAGCTCCATTGCTATGCCATAAAAACCTCCAGGGAGTCTCTGGAAGCCAAAGAGGGCGGGCGCACATCCGCGATCTGCACAAAACATGTGAAGGTCATATGAGTAATGGCGTGTAAACTTGACCGTGATCTGCTTGCCGCCAGTCGTCTCGGCAATGTACAGATACCGGCCAGCAGCTCTGGCATGGAAAAACTCCAGAATGTTGAAGTCGATGGGCATACCATAGCGGGGATGGCAGAGGCTTGAAATGGGAGGTAAGATGCGGCGGCTTTCTTCAACAGGGGGAGGGGAATTGAGAACCAGCTTCGCTGCGTCACCTTGGATGCGGGCGAGGAGGACAGAGGCCGCTGTGAAGGCGTTGTAGAGTGCAATCCGATCATCGCCATCACCTGAAGCCCAAATGCATGACAGTCCGGGTGTGAGGCTAACTACCCGCCATCCACAAACAAAGATAATAGCATAAAATGTGACATAATGACCTAATGCGACGCACAGATGTCAGCTGCAAGTGAAATGCAAACATAATGTACAACATGCCAGTAATGGTCAGCCCAAGGCATGGAATGTTCCAACCGCGCATCACCGAAGCAGAATAAAAACAGTCCGCTGCGTCCCCCACCGAGTGAGCAAAGTAGCCAGTCATTTCAACGTATGGGATAGCTGGGCCACACCCCGACTCATTTTGGAATTCAGTCACGCAGCATGCTGCACGGTGTGGTCCCAGGAAGTGGCCGCTGGTCATCACCGTGAAGGAGAGATCATCGTTGCACGCAGAAAATATATCGCCCAAAGCGTCTAAGCCTCTCTCCCTTCTTTCATTTTCATGGGTGTAGATAAGGGACATCCTCTCTGCATATTCGTCGACGGCCGAGCGCAATTTCGTAGATGACACGTTCTCCATGCCGGGAACGTCTTTGCACCCACGGAAAACATCGAGAAACTGGCCTAAATCCTTCGTATTGAAGGGAGATGGGAGGTAGATCATCCGCGAAGGGTGAGAGCTCGCTGTCGGTGTTATAGACACGACGGTGGTCGACGAAGCGTTCATCAGGCTTTTGATGCAAGAATCTGAAAGTTTGTGGCTGCGCTAAACTTGACGGTGGCCGAGTCGCAATTTTGGCATGCTTCACGAGCTCTACTACGTCAGCACGAGCCCCTCCAAGAGCACAGCTTTCCCCTTGCAACTCACATTAGCCGGGAAAGAGCGTGGTAGACGAAGCTTACCTCCGGTAAAAGGGAAAATGAACTGCACGACTAAGCTGACCAGCTCCTCCCCTCGATAAACGTATGGGGCAACTGACTCGCCCGTAGGTATCTTCGTAGCGAAAGACTCTAAGGGCCGAAAGGGGGACATGTCGACAACGACTTGTTGAGGCTCTTTAAGCTACATGTGAGATGACATGAGCCTTTGCTCGTGAGCACCAGAATTGAATTAAGCCTACCTTCCACAAAGTGACCTTCGGCACGATTGGCGTAGCTAGGAGTACTGAGAGACGAGCAGCAATTAAGGGCGAGACGTCATCGAGAATTTCAGCTTGGTTGTCCTGTAATCTGACCGACGTACACTTCAACTTCCCATCTACTTCGAAAAAAAAACAAATTCTGGGTGAGGGTTCCATCCGTGTATCAGATAAGTGTTAAGGTAAGATACTCTGCACAAGATGTTTTGCCCCCTTAATTAAAGGTGTGCATTTGTTAGTCGGAAGGCCGTTACACGTGACAAGTACACAATTACAACGGATGACGTTGAAATGACGGCCTGAAAGTGCCCAGCCAATGGCACAACGGATAGGTCAACTGGCGTAAGCCATGCGATACATCTGATATTCCGAAGTCTACTTCTAGTAATTAGCGTCCACCTGATGCTCCCGCTTAAATTACCTTCAAGATCTCTTCAACATTATCACCTTTCCGACAACGAAACTGTCACCCTGAGGATAGAAGAGGGTGCAGTAAATTCGATCACTTGTAGCAGCGGTTCGACAGCGAGCCTCATCACGAGAGCATCGAATGTGCTCCGTTTGACTGATGCGGCTCAACTCCTCGCTCCTCAGCGAACTCTCTTCGGTCGAATGATTTCGTCACATCCCTCGCTGTTCCATGGGGTACTACCTGTGATTGTCATAAGGAGCTGATCCAGAGAGACATCTTAATGAAGAACATTCTTCGGGAGTCACAGCTCACAAAATATGTACCTGGCGTGTGCATCCGGCATAGTGGTGTTTGTTCTTCTTACCCTGAATCCGGATAAGATTATGCTTCTCTCCCTAACGATACCATGACATGGAGGAAGGTAGAAGGATGCCATCGAATCCAAAGTGCGAACGGCTGTGACTTCGACCAGGCCGACTGGCACGATGACAGCTTCACTGATGGAGACAGTCAGTTGTCGAGCACTCTCTTCCAAGACGGACAGAATGCTTATGATGGCTTCAAGAAGTACCACAGGGCGTTAGATTACAAAAAGTTGCGAACTTGATGGCTCGGATATGTTTATCACCTCCCTGTGCATTAAGGTACCGCTTGTCTCGGCATACATCAACTTTCAACCAAACTTGCCCAGATCTTGTACATTGCCATTTGTTTTGTTTTCTTGCTGTGACCGAGTGATTCCACTAGCACACCTTCACGTTTAGAACTCGCTGCATATCATGGACTAAAGGTCGCTCAACTGTCACTCACTGTCCTTGCATCTACCAGTTTGCGTCCGGCTTTCCATTCACAACTCCAGCACTGCCAAGAGCTGAGATCAAAAGCCTATCATACATCGGTCAATCTTTATCAGCGGATGATTTGATCTGTGTTCATTCAAGGAGCAATAAGCATTTTAGTTGAGTCGAGACTACATCCTTTAGTATTGTTCGAGGCGGTGGTAGCTTCCGTGGCGCGTAAGGACTGCGTGATTCCCATCGACAAGCCTCTATGCCTTCTATCCTTCAGCATTATGCAACCGTCTGCAATCGTCTATCAGTACAAAGGACGTTATCTCCGAAAGGGTAATCGTCAGCGGCCTTGAAAATCTGTAAAAGTGGATTTACCGGAACCAATGACCATGCAGAAAGTGCCGCTAGTGAGAGTGCCCAGATGGATCAAGAAGAATATCAGTGCTGGAAATAGACACATGCAACGGAAGTACCGATGCTAACTGTGATCAGGATGAGGGCAACGATTGAGAAGGCCGTATCAGGACGCTCGGTATACAAGTGCTCTTCCGGTACACGATGGAGCTCGACAATGGTAACGCCTGTCTCTGTCTGCTCCATCTTTCTCCCCAGTACTTCTTCTCCTCGCAAGTCTGAACATTCTTTTAAGAACAGCGAAGGTAGGAGACCAGTCTCCGAAGGGATAGTCCCTGAGTGGGCAGCTCTAATCTGGGGACCCTTCCGTCCATCAGCATGGCATGTGTCAATACAAGGAAAGTTACCAGGACAGAATCGTCGGCTGGCATGTGGGCCGTAGCGTTTGGTGACGGTGCTCGAGCTGGCGGAGTGCAGCAACCTGAGCATTGGTTCCCGTGTTCGATACGTGTGCGGTGTCCTGTGGTTGCGACTACCTCCTCGCCACCGACTACCACTGCTACGCCCGACGTGTTGAGAGATGTGGGACGTACTGGACAGATAAGCAGTCGCAGCCCTCTTGGCTACCAGCTGATGGAGTACGTACACCGTTAAAACTATCGTCCAAGAATATTCAAGAACACTTGCAAGTATTTGGAATGGAAGTTAGGCCCCACCATAACCCGGGGTGGTACGACGAGGAACTTCGGTGCAGTGTGTTGTCCGTACGAATTGTGAAGCACTCGTTTGCACACACTGCGGGTCCAGTTGATTTACATGCGGGCACCCTAAATCACATATCTCGAATAGAATAACGTTGCTGTCTGCCGTGGTAGGTGTCGTAGCCAGTTTGATGATCTGGTTCATCGCCGGACTGTGTAGTTCCTTCTCCACACTGTATGTAGCTTGGGCGTATAACCTCTGGCTATCTGCCTTGGATAAAGAGAAAAACCATAAAACTGATGTTGATGACAAGTGTGCTCCGCCAGCCCAGGACGAAGCTTTGAAGTATCGTTACATATATCATGTCGGGCCTTGGGATACCGCGTTGTCCCTTGTTGATTAGTAATCAATAACTTTGGTATCATCTAGTAGCAGGCACAACACGAAGTCCAAGGGCCGGGTGAGAAACGAGTTTTCACAGGTGAGGAGAAACCCGCACAGCCTTCAAATGGACCCGAATGCGAGCGTTTTTTCTCCGCTCGTCAGTTCCCGACATCGTGACCGCCATGCATCTTTGCAAAATTTGCATCACCAGTAACATCCATCTTGTTGTGATACAATTCGGTATAAGGTGAGAAACGAGGTTTATAGCACGGGAAATCATACGAATGTTCAAATGTTTTGAGCCGTCTGGTGCGCGAAGTGACTGGGATTCCTTGACTTGACGCTGCCACTGGAACGACTCCGGCACTTTCAGCCCAACAAAGCACGTTCATTCGCTTATGTAATAATGGTATTGATCCTTATCAACCATTCTTTCCTTCTCTCTGAGTTTGAAAGTATCACCAGATAAGGGATTCCAGCACAAGGCAGCACGAAGGCTTCGAATGCATTTCCCATGCTTCGGTGGGTATCAACGTGTAGTAGCGGCTGGAGCAGGCCTTCCCCAAGCTTGGTCGCCGTCGTTCGCTAAGGTTAAGTTTGCCCGTTATTTTAAGGTGTACCAGCGCCTCACAAGAACTCGTGTTTGATCACACAGTCGGCAGCAGCCTTCTACTGATGCTCACGAGAAATTCCATCCGACGGCCAAGCTGTACCCGGAAGATCGATTATCATAGTGAGCGCCTGCCTCATCAATGAAACTACCCATGACGCTTTGAATACGAAACTCTCCTCAGCACTAAGGTGTGTAAAGTATTTTTCTAGCTGATGCCAGTCCACTGATTGACTGTCTTCTCACCTGTACGTTCGTGGCAACTTCGAACTATGCAGAACGGGTGACCTAGGAAGCTGAGATGGTTCATCTGGCGAATCTAGATGACAAATACCCAGACCATATCGACGCTTCTCGTGTTGATGTTACGTCGGGCTACTCTTTGACTCCGCAAACAGGTCCTAGAGAAGCTGGAAGGCTTGTCATCACTGCGCCTGGTCCATAAAATAGCCAGGCTGATGATGGTAATATGTCGATGAAAGCATGGGATGGCAAACCAACTGGAAGTCGATGGAGCTCTTGTGATCGGATGCTTCGGTCTTAAGAGATTCCGCGTACCTGCTGTATTATCCTTAGCTTGCGCCAGCGGCGCGGTAAGCATGCAAAACGACACTCTGGGCCATGCGCGTTGGAATGCAGCGAATTTCGTATTCCTCGCTTCCATCACTTAGGCGATTTGGGGTTGTGGCCGTCACTCTGACCCTGCCTTACGTTGAGCGTTATGTTATCCTCACCAGTCCTCAAAACTAGGTGGGAATATCACCACACCACCTCGTATTATGCGGTGGTGTACACGTGGAACTGGTTTATTTGCGGTTATAAAGGACCCTTGAAGACGTGATGGCATCAACGCGGAAACTGTGTATGTCCTCTCTTCATCCTCACCAGCAGGTTAAAAGAACCCGCAACAACTAGGAAAGCAGCTCGTCGCCGTTCGTGCTCTTCATATCATTGCTACTATGTATATGCCCCCACTTTCCAGCGTCCTCCAAGCCGTGCCTCGTGCTATGGTCACTGGCTACACCCCGCTTGAAAATACCAAGTTCATCCTGAATGGCACTGGAGTAGCTGGTCTTTTCGGTGGCGAGAAGCCGTCTCGTCTATAGCTTTGGTTCACGTTTTCGAAGGGAGGAAATGGTTTGGCTGGTACAACTCCCCTGGATCCTATATTATGGGGATGCGTTTCAGTGGGCTGGCCTATTCAGCTGTTCCTTCGTTATCCCGAGACGAGTAGGAACACGTACAGACAGACCTGGCCACGTTGTTTGAGTACAATGGCCGGAAAGGCCCCAAGTTTAGAGCTGTTCATTCTGGAACTACGTTCCAAGAGACCGGTCATTTAGCCGCTCTATTCATGAAGGAGTGCACAGAGGCACAACCCATCCGGATCAAAGGCAGGGAAACCCAGCCTGTCAGTGTCACTATTGCCAACCTTGATCACATTCCCCCCTACGAGAAGTGCCCCACGGTGTACAGGCGTCGCGCTCCTCTTTACGCTAGCATACCGATCCTCGTCAGCATGGGCACGTGTGCGGCGTGCGGCTGGTACCACGATTGGTTCTCTTTCGCAGTGATCTTGTTCGGGATCATCGTCAGCGGCATATCGTGCCGTGTGATTGGCTCCGGGACATTCCGCTTTACGCACCCAGAGCCGGCGCCAGGCTCGCCTCCAGGTGACGGTATCTTAGGCTGCGATGAAGGAGTTGTTCTGTTGAAAGGCGAGGAGGGAGCTGTCAATGCGGTTACGAGGGGGAAGTTCTCACTACTTTTCAAGTGCAAGGACGCTCGCCGAAGTGTCAGACTCATTCGGATGTGCTCTGTCATTCTTGTGATCCAGGCCATCGCACAGCTGATCCTCGTCCCTCAGAGTTCACCCTTTGGACAGCTTATGTTCGTGGTGTCTGTCGCAGTCTCTTGGTGTACAACCTGTGGTTGTGGTCCATCGAAAGGAGAAAGTTCAGAGAGATATCCTGATGGACAACCTCGTCAGACCGCGCCTTCCCAGTACATTCTGGGCACCCGTACCAGCATGGTGATATTTGTTCTCCTAGCTTTGGAGCTGGACAATCCTGAAGATGTGAGGAATGTTCCTCCTGCCCCCCGAACACCACGGCTTGGCGAATATGGAAGGCAGCGGTCATTAAGCGACTTAGGAATAACGAAAAGCTCTCGTTGGACGCCTCGGAGTGGGGACGATTCGTCCCTATCCGATCAGGATCGGCGGATGTTGAAACGCTCTCCGAAGGATGCCCATGATGCGTATGAGGGCTTTCAGCAGCACAGGAGGACAGATTATTCCCCATTCAAAGATGCAATAGCATGTCCTTGCATTCTATCATCTATGTATCTTGCAGACTGTCATGATCCCTGTGTACTACGAGTAGCACTCTCGTTCCCTGCGGTAACTCACATACAGACTGGATTTCACCTGCTAGTGGCCTGTAGCAGGCCTAACAGTCAACGTGGCAAAGGGTTGGATGAGGATGACCGCCCGAGCCTCAATTTATACTAGAGTGAGACACACCCTCCCAGGAACATTTGCCTCCATGCTGATGCATATAATATGGATACCGGATTCAGAATCCAGGATTATAGTTGGCAGCTCATGTTCCACACTTTTCATAAATCTATACACAAATTTATCTTCATCGTCTGCAAGTTTGCCTTTGACGTTGGTCTCGGTAACCAAGTTTGATCCCAGACACACCCGGGTCGCTAAGTCCATGACAAATATAATCCGTTCTCCATCACAGGCCACCATCAATCCCTCGGCTGATAGCAAAATACTCTAGCCGAGGGCGGTGATAATTGAAAAACGCAGCTCACAGCATCTTTTCCTTGGAATTGGCTTTTTATGTGAACTTTC
>JANFAE010000634.1:0-49788 GCA_024613145.1 Pisolithus marmoratus | reverse complement strand
CTTTTTTTTGAATTTTTTTTGCAAAAAAATTGTGAAATGCTTGCAGTGAAGCGTTGATAAACGTTCCACTGGGTTGGTAGCTGGCATTTCAGCTAGCGTTTGTTTGGATTTTGGAGGTGAGTGTCTCCATTCAGTTGAGGCACTGATCTGGCTTGTTAGATGGCATCGGGGGCCAATCATGGCCAGCATGTGGCTCGTTTGGAACATTTGAGATATTTCCATGGACCTCCTAGCCATTAGGTGTGCCCGATCGAGGATTGGGGCTTGTCAGACCATGTTGTGCATGCATACCACCTGTGTCTGCATTTGTGAGAGTGGCCAGTGAGTTTTTGATGTTTTTCTCGATTTCATGGCTCGTATCTTAAACATTTACAGGCTATTGGCTTTGCATCGTAGCTGGTTGACTGTGTCACTGATAGTTGACTTTGTGTCTCTCATTTTGGCACCGTTGGATTGTTTTTTGAGAGGCGAGATGTTGGGCATTCCAAGTATGCACTGATTCCATCTGTATGTCATTGTGAAGCCAACGATTATGTCCATGAGTGGTTTGGCAACTGTGGCATGTCATTCTGGTGGTGTAGGTATGTACTTGGAGTTGCCGATCACCTGTGGATGAGGTACTGATGGCTTTTCTCCAGTGTTTTACTCATTTGAGGTGGTTGAGACATTTCCATGGATTCCCTGAAAGTTAGACACACATGATCAAAGATCAAGGCTTGTCTGGCCTGGCCGTGCACTTGCACCTCCTGCGTCTGCATCCACAGTGTTGGCCAGTGAATTTCTGACTGTCACCTCAGTTTCACAGCTTGTATACTGAATGTTTGCAGGTAGTATGCTTGGCGCTACTCATTTCAGTGCTATTTGGTCGCATTTGAGAGGCTGTCCATGCAGGCATGTACATGCCCAGTAAGCTCCTGTGACACCAATGGCTGTGTCTGTGAGCAGTATGGCAATGGCAGCTTGCCATTTTTCAGGTGTAGGTGAGTGTGTGGAGTAGCTGATCATGTGTGAGTGTATTGCTGATGGCCTTTGTCCAGCATAAGTCCTGGTCAACATTCTGGTAGGTATTGAGTTGTTGTGTAGTTGGATTTTGGGTGTGTACTATGTAGTATGGTGTCCCTCCAGAGCTTGTCAGGCGAGGTGAGCCAGCAGCGCATTGTGCATTCAGTTATGTTGCTGAAGTGTTTGCATTGGTTGCAGGTATCCCCTTGCACAGAAGGTAGGTTGTTGACTCCATCGAGTCATGTTCACCTTTAGTGGTGAGGAAGATGGAACATCTCTGGCATTGATTTCTGCCTGGGCATGACCATGTTTCATCAGGCCAAGTGTCTTGTCTTCTGGCAGATGGTGAGTCCCATGTACTGTTTTCATTGCATTGCTGATAGGCTGAGTAGGTCCGATTGAGCACGTGCGAGTCATCAAGATAGGATGTTGATGGGTCTGTTTCAATCCAGCATGGTCCCCTCCATAGTTGGGTTGCCATGTCATGCTTGAGCACTGTATGTGTGCTGCAGTTGGGCTATATGGTGCATGCACTATGTGGCATGTTTTTGTGTCTGCATTTTTTTTTGTGGTGAGCATGTATAGAGTTTATTGCTGATAAGCTACTCTGATAGATCTCCATCTGGCAGTTAAATGGACCATTTCCCACTGAAGGTGGTATGTGTCCAGTTGAAGACAAGTTCGAGGTGAGGTTGGCATATAGTGTACACTGCATGGCATAACATTGCCTTCTCCCTCGTTCCTGGGTCGGTATCGACTATTTGGTTGACCACAACTGCATACACAGTGTTACCGCATCCGACTGTGGTAGGCTGCATAGGTACAAGCCGTTTTGTTTGTGGTGAACCAGCTGTATTGACAGTAGATGTGCACAGAGGCTCTGGAATCAATGGTCCAGTGCATGCATGATATCTGACTGTGCATATGGGCTGTGACAGACATGGAGTGGTACTCTGGTTGTGGAGGACATGAGGGTGAACTTCACAGTATGTCCTTCTGTTTTGTCATCCCCAGGTTTTCTCTCCACCTGATATTGTGTTTCTGGCCTTGTCGGCTTTCTTACAGCATTCATTCAGCATCTGTGCCTTCTGCCACATGGTATTAGCTGATTTTGTGAGACTGTTGTCCAAGAATGCATCACAGAGTTTGCCTATGGAACAGGCTATGTTCCATTTTCCATGTCCTTCGTACTGATGTGACCTTTTCCAGATTTCTGCAGCCATCGGTGCATGGTGAAGTCCAGTTAAGGATTCATCCATCAAGATGAAGATCTTGTGTGCTTGTGAGGTTGTTGCAGATATGGATGCCCCATGAGGGCCTTGGGGTGTTGAGACAGAAGGGTAGGACATTCTGTAGGACATAGATAGACGAGTGTACTCCCAGTTACAGTTCTGCATGAGCAGGGCTCATAACCTTTTGAGAAGGATGTAGTGTGCAGTGGAATGACTAAGGAGTGTAAACTCAGTCTTTGAGTAGGACAAAGTCTATATAATATTAACCAACCTAAGGAGTGTAAACTACTCAACTGGTAAGTAAAATATAGTACAGTAATGAAGGAATGACATTACCTCAGTCTTCGAGTAGGACAAAGTCTGAGGAACACAGGAAAAAAGACCGGGTGACAGGTATGGAAATATTACGTAATCAGTACTCGCTGTGTACTCAACAGCACTAAACTCCAACAACATGCACCATACAGCCAGCATTCTCATGCGGCTACCCCAACTCTTCTCAATGCCCTCAACACAACTTCAACACCCTACGGGAGGGTTATGGATAAGGAAGATGGGCTGTAACGAAGTCAGGAGTGCAAGAGAAGTTGAAACGAGAGGGCACACGTACTGGATAGCTGGCATTCCTATGTGGCTACTTCAAAGGCTCTCAAACATCTCGAAGCGACTCCGGACTGTCGCCAACACCTACTGGCGGGAAGGGACACCTCCTAGATCAGTGTGGAATGATGCGAAACGGCCGAGAAATCTTCCTGCGGCCAAACAGCTGCCTCGCAGCAGCAGTAGGAGGCAAGGTAACACACACACCAGCGTGTACTCACCTGTGCCACCTAAACGGCCTCCCAACAGCTTCATACATGCTCCGTCGACCTTCATGGACCCGCGCCAACACAGGAAAATCAAGCCGAAAGCCGAAATCGTCAGCAACATTCGCACAAGGCGAAGCGCTCACCGTGCCCATGCGGCTCCCGTGCGGCCACTGCGGCTGCTCTCGACGCCTGACAGACGATCCGGAAACATAGAGGGGGGGACCTGCATCATAAGCGTTCGCTATAACGAGGTCAGCGACGCTGGAAACGTCCAAACGAGAGGGTATCCGCACCATGGTGACCACACAGCAGTCAGTGGTACCATACAGCCATCCCGAGCACCCAGAAAACGCCGAAAACCGCCCTGGGGTCTTCCAGACACTTATCATCGGCAGGGGGTGCCTCCCAGACGCACTCGGAACCGCGACGATCCTTCCGATAGTCAAAACGGCGGCCCCACGACGACAGTACAGGGCCAGAGCGCGCGCACCACTCAAGCATTTCCGAAACGGGAAGTTGCCACAACGCGGCGCGTCAACACGACCAAACAACGCTCGCATACACACACGGACTCGAAGCTCACTCACAGCAGAACACACTCGTTTTATTGAATTATTTGGTATACATTCATTTGAGTTATGTTTTCTGCATCTCTACTTATCACACAATGGAGCTTCAGGGGGTGTGTTGGAGATTGAATCACCCCTGTGTGATATCTATTTTGGTACGCTTTTTTATTGATTACATAAGCACTTAGAGCGTACACTTTAGAGTACATTTTGGTACTGTTCCCTCAGTAGTTGAGTCACTACTGAGGGTGAGTCTATTATTTACTTAGTATTTTCATACTTACTGATAGCCTGTAGCTGCCTACAGGTACATCTAATATAGTAGTAGTTGAGTCATTACTGAGGCTGCCTACAGCCCTTTTCTACACTGTACTACCCAATTTCCTACATTTCCTTTTCTGGAACAACTCTTGCATGTGACAAATTAATAAATATTTCACTTTTCTCAATGCTTTCACAAACTGCTGTAAGCTTGCCACATACAATACCACATTTTCACCAATGCCAATGGGTCCAAAATAAGGAAGTTTTGTTGTGAAGCCAGCATCTGCCATTGTCTGGTGTACATTGCCACCATATGGGGTAACGAACTTGACCATGATGTCTGTCAGACGGGTCGCAATGGGCCAGGTGAGACAAGTAACACAGGAATTGGCACATTCTAACACCTTCTGGTATCAAAACTTAAGTACTGAACTTTGACATCACCCCTTGGGAACCCATTAATAGAAGGGAAGAGCCAAGGGTGTGAAATAGATTGTGAGAGGTCATGAGGCAGTTGTGTGTTGACCTCATACCACCAATGTAAGTGTTCAATGGACTCCTTGAGCACCTAAAAGAATATGAGTGATAGGTAACCAGTGGTTGTCATCTGCATGAAGGAGACAGGAAGCCAGAGGAAGTCAGCAAGTCACTGAATGATGCACTTTGTAGTAATTAGCACCTAGAATTGTAAGCTAAGGGCCAGCATGGGCAATGGTAGATGCAGGACAACATGCCATTGGAGCAGGAGCATGGGAGCATGGGCCTATATGAAACCAAAATGAGTGTAAAGAAGTGACACTGATGATATTTTGTATGGTAGGTTTTGGGTAATCTTGGCATTTGACCTCCAAGCCACAGATAACAGCCAATGACTCAACAAGGTCACAGATGTGGTTTATGGAGGTGGGAGGCATGACAAGTTCAGCATCAAAAGCCTTGAATGTGAAGTATGTGAATGCCAGATTGAAAAGCTGGACTGGGTGTGCCACTGTATCATAACCTTTGGATGCACTTCAACAGTCTAGGATCTTGAAGCTGCCCTTTGGTTGGCTGCATAGCTAGTCAATTTCGCCATTTCAGAAGGGGAGTTTGTGATGGTGTGAGTTTCAACATGTCCAACTCAATCATCAAATGAAATGGGCAGAGTGCTGGTCCTCATATTAATTCATCTTCATCAAGGTATCATCCTTTTCTTCATGGATACCAGCCTTTTCTAGCACCAAGTTGTGGGCTAAGGATCAATATTCAATGTTGAGTCAATAGCGGAGCAGACAACCTACCTTCATGTGGCGGTCCGACAACAATGTGCAGGTACTCTTCCACCAGAGGATATCATTTGATCCTAATTTTACGTCAAGGCCATATACTATTCATCTGGCAGAAGTATAGGTATCTCATGTCAAACGAAGATCAACTCAGGATTGATCCTACAATGGGGCACATGGGTGTGGTTTGTTGAATGCGAGGAGATGGAAGTTCCTGTGAACTTCTGTCGCTGGACCTATGGCTGTGAGCTTTATTATTGCCCCAGAGGTGCCAGAGGCCGAAAAGTATCTACATTCACCATGAAATCGGACATTGTGCCTGTGTAATTAGTTTGGGAATGGGTTCAATTGAGTGTGCAAATCACGATTTCTTTCAATTATTTTCTTTTTGCCTGTTGGTGATCACTGCAAGCATTTCACAATTTTTCTTGAGAAAACATGCTGAAAAAATTGAAGAAAGAGATACTCTTTTTTGACACATGTTTTCAAAGAGAAAAGGCAATAATAACACTTTGTTTTCTTTGCATGGTTTACTAAAAAATATTGATTGATGCTAATGCCCATTAGTGAAGAGCCTAATGGGCATTACCATTAATTCATGTTTTTTGGCAGAAAAGACAAAGAAAACATTACATTATATTTGCCTTTTTTCTTTGAAAACAGCTGAAATAAAAGAGTATCTCTTTTTTCAATTTTTTCAGCATATTTTGGAATGAAAAATTGTGAAATGCCTGCAGTGGATGGTCGTAGCCAATGTCCTCGTTTCACTCTCCCAGTGGTGGTAAGCAGCCAGTATGGAGTCACCTATCTTGTTCTCATCCCGGAAACACTCCAACTTTCAGTCAAAACCAACTCTGTGTCCTGCCATCACGAGTACTACTGCCACTCGCACGAACGAACTTGAAAACGATGTCCGTGGCAGACCCAGTACCCAAGCAAGTGCATTTTCGCAAATTATCAGGTTACGATTTCTATCGAGACGTTCTTGGCAGTCCAAACTACGTCGTCGCACCAATGGTCGATCAGAGCGAGCTGGTACTCTCTCATCTGTCCTTGTATTCGTTCGCTTGAACAAATTGCTTCACAGGCATGGAGAATTCTATCTCGTCGATATGGCGCTCAGGTGGGTATAACCTTCGACCCATCCTGTGCTCATTCATAATTCTCGATCTTGACATTAGCTCGTCTACACTCCTATGATCAACGCCAAAGTGCATTTTTTTTCCCTCCTCATCTGCATCTTCTAGCTAATTCCCTCCCTTCCACCTACATAGATATTCTCTCTGAACTCCTCTCCAAAGCACCGGGACAAATTCTTCGACACCACGCATATGGAAGAAGGTGGACCCTCCGACCGTCCACTCATCGTCCAGTTCTGTGCCAACGACCCTGACCAACTGCTCGCATCCGCACAAGCTATCCAGGATCATTGTGATGCTATCGATCTGAATCTAGGATGCCCCCAGGAGATTGCGAGATCTGGCCACTATGGATCATTTTTGCAGGATGAGTGGGACCTGATCTATAAGTTAGGTGCGTTTTCTTCTTCTCTCAGTAGCGTGCTATCCGCCTCACTACAATTTCCTACATCCGTATGTATTTGTGATACACCATCGGGAACGCAGTCAACACGCTCCACACAGGCCTCAGAGTTCCTGTGACAGCCAAATTCCGAGTCTTCCCCACTGTCCAAAAAACTGTCTCCTACGCTCGGATGCTTGAAAGTGCCGGCGCCCAAATCCTCACTTGTCACGGCCGCATCCGTGAACAACGCGGTCACAATACCGGTCTCGCAGATTGGTCCAAAATTCGTGCCGTGAAAGAAGCCGTGTCGGTTCCCGTATTTGCAAATGGAAACATCTCGTATTGGGAGGATGTGCAGAGGTGTTTGGACGAAACAGGTGCGGATGCGGTGATGTCTGCCGAAGGCCAACTGTACAACCCCGCGTTATTCGCACCTGCCGCTTCCACCGTAGCTGATGCCTCTGGTATTACCACTAGCACCCTGACGAAAAGAACGTATGGAGAGGGGATCTACGTGCCCCACGCAGAGTTGGCGTTGGAGTATTTGGGCATTGTCAAGAGTCTGAAGACGAAGACGGCGTTGAGCGCTGTCAAAGGCCACCTGTTCAAATTGATGCGACCCGCTTTGAGTCGAGAAAGAGACTTGCGAGAGCGGTTGAGCAAAATTAGTGGACCAGGTGCTGTAGATCAGTATATTGAAGTCATAGAGGAGATGAAAAGGCGGATGGAGGTAAGTTCCGCCTCTGGTGTTTGGCATGGAATTCTCGATGTACTAACCGCATACGTTCGTGTTTTGCGTGGTTGGGGGATAGCGCGATGCAATGGAGGCAACGGCAAAGAGTACTGACGAACTTGCAACGATCGAACCTACGATGGGGCTCAAAGTAATTCCCCACTGGCTCGCGCAACCCTACTTCCGTCCGTTGTCCCACTCGCATCCCCGAAGGTTCGCTCGTTAGCCGCCCTCTCTGTATATTGCACTGATACGCGAACCAACGAATACAGCGCTACATCCATGACCTCAGCTACTATCGAAGCCGTTGCTCCTACAATTTGCTAACGTTCTCGTCAAGAACGAGGACGATCTACATCGATCAATGCAACTGGGCCATGTTACTCTTCTTGCGCGAGATGACCGGGCATCAGCGTCGTGCGCCGGAGGCGAATAAGCATCTCGTCTTGGGACACGGTCTGATCTGGTCTGGTCTATCTACCACAAATGATCCAACGTAGCACGGATCCGGTTGCATGAGGGCGAGGTTGACCACAGACCAAGCGTGAAAGAACAACAGCGCCGACACAAGCATGCACAGAAGAATGTCCCTTTCTCTCATTCCAACACTATAGCATCAATCAGTAGGAAAGTAGTATACAACTTCCAGGTAGAAACATTCATCCTGGCGAAGAGTCTACAAGCCACCGCCGCTGAAGATGTACTCTATCGCAGCTTGGACATTACCACCTGTTGCCGACAACGCTCTCACGTTCTGCGAGGCATTGGTGAATCCCATCTCTTGAAGTTGCTGTGAGGATACCAATTGTTAGTTAGCGCGAGAAGAGAGGTAACAGAAAGAGAGTGAGGAACAAACCTGGAGCTGCACTTGGAACCTCTCCTCAGGGGGCCGTGTGTCCGCCGGAGTCAACGGTATACCTGCGCCGAAGGAACCACCACCTCCCATTCCTCCAGCGAGCATCTGTTGCATAAGCGCAGGACTGAAGAACGGGTTGGTGCCAATGCCAGTACTCGGTGATTGTGGTGTTCCACCGAAAAGGTTGAGTGGGGGTTGCTGTCGTTGTTGTTGGCCGGTAGGAGACGTGGAAGAGGGTGTTGCTCCTGTCGATGGGGTACCAGGTGCAGGGAATGAGGATTGTGCGCCGCCCCCACCGCCGCCGAAAGCACCGAACGGCACACCCCCGGCTCCTGTGCCATGGAGCGCCGCTGACATCTGCAGCATTGACCTCAACATCTCCGGATTTGCCCTAGATCAATCAATAACGTCAGCCATACACGCCCCACCAGCCAGCCGAACATTAATGAAAATGGCATACAACATCTGCCTGAATCGCTCGCTTTGAAAGATCTCGCGGACTTGGGATCCCATGGCGGCGAGTTGCGGGTTAGATGCGATGACTTGGTCGAGGACGGCGGGATTGGACATGACACTGGTCATTTGTTGGAGAAATTCGGGGGAGCTCATCATACTTTGCATCTAGTGTCGAACAAAAGTGTGAATGACGAGTTATGGCGCATTGCCTCGTTTAGCGATATAGACGAACGGATATGAAAAGTGGATGTACGAACGTACCATGTTGGGATCGTTAGGATTGAGGCCCATATCTGCAAAGGGGTTGAAACCCGCCAACGCGCCGAATCCGAGATGACTGTTCAGTTGGGTAAGTGGGTCGTGCGGGTTCTGACCGGTTTGCATCGTTGGGAGGGTAGGTGGTGTGGTGGTAGGTTGGGTGGAGGAGCCGCTGGATCGGGCAGCACCCTTGACCATGTGAATGGTGTGTGATGATTGGA
Organism: Pisolithus marmoratus; assembly: GCA_024613145.1. Lineage (NCBI taxonomy): Eukaryota > Fungi > Basidiomycota > Agaricomycetes > Boletales > Pisolithaceae > Pisolithus > Pisolithus marmoratus. Next base: position 40,599 of record JANFAE010000634.1, on the reverse strand, counting down.
TTTTGTATACTGAGAGAAGGTCCTCGTCCTGGGGGCGTTTGTAAACGAGTTAGGCGAAGTGAGAAGCGGTGACGCAGACCTTTAATACTCTGCCTAGTGTCCATCCGGAAGGGCGATGAGGGACGACAGCGGAAGGTATGGCGGAGAGAACGACACACCTGAATAGATCAGTCTTTGTCTGTCGGCTTCGACATCTGACTTTGCGGCGATGGCTTGCTTGAGCTCGAGCACGGTCTTGTCTGTGCTGATGGAAATCTGAAGCTTGAGCTCGCTGGGGCCTGCGGGGGGTATGGATGAGTCGCTGCTTGAGACGAACGTAGGCGTCTTCCAATTTACCTTTGACGTTGATTTGAATCTCGGACGAGGCTTGGGTTGGGTCGGACATGGTGGTGGTCGTTGTGGAGCAAGGCGACGTGTGTGTGTGGCGAGAACGGAATTCTCAGCAATTTGAATCTTATCTACGTACATCGACACTAGCATGGCCGACACACTCACAGACCACTGCTTCACCACCGTCCAGCACGCTGGCACGCCCACCGGCCAACGCATCGACATTGACGTCGGTGGCGTACCCGTCCCTACTTACCTCGCTGAACCCAAGGACACGAGCTCGCCACGCAAGATCATCCTTTACTTCTCAGACGTATTCGGAGCTTTCTATGTCAACGACCAACTCCTCCAGGATTACTTTGTAACGCAGGGTAGGTCATCTAGTACCACTCTCCGTTGCGGTTGGGGGAACAGATCAAGCACTGCGCAGTGCTTCCATCTGCATTGATGATCAGAACCATTGCTAACTATGTTCACCGATCCCAACAGGTTTCACTGTCCTTGGCATCGACTATTTCTTCGGCGACTCCTATGCTCTCCATGTCAACGACCCTAACTTCGACCGTCCGACATGGAGAGACAAGTCAGTCAACCAAGCCAAGGCATTCACACCTGGGTGGGTGGATGCTATCAAGCAGAGATATGGTACGTCAGTATCCCCTCCATCCCCTTAACCAGGCCCGTTCGTGACGATTGGTCCCCTTAGGAACTGAGGGTGTCAAATACTTTGCCGTAGGTGCGTCTATGTCAAACAATAGCTGTATAGCGATCGACTACCTGACGTATATTATAGGTTACTGTTTCGGTGCGCCATATGTCTTTGATCAGGGCGAAACTGGTCTACTTTCCGCGGGTGCATTCGCCTCTCTTCCAAGCCCACGGATAGACTGACAATCAACGTACCATAGCTGCTGTTGCACATCCTACGGCGTTAACAGTCGAATCTGTCTTGAAAAGCAATGGTAAGAAATACGGCACCTCTGAACCCGCTGTATCTTACTTCACCCACACCTCTCTCAGCACCAGTCCTATTCTCTTGCGCAGGTACGTATACATCCCTTTACCCTCTGATGGGTTATTGAACACGTTCACTACACGCAGAAATCGACAATGCGTTCAATCCCGATCTACGCCGTTCCGTCGAGGATGCCTTATCCGCGAAGAAAGCGACGTACTATTTCCAGATTTTTAGCGGTGCCCTACACGGGTTCGGCACTCGTGCGGATTTGAGTGTGGAAAGTCAGCGTGAGTACTTTTTTTTGATTCGTTCTTTCGCACTTGATGCTTAGTACTGAATCCTTTCGTTTGTATGGATCCGACCACATTCATATTCTTCAGGCTGGGCAAAAGAGGAATGCGCCAGGAGTGTTGTACAGTGGTTCAAACGGTTCTCGGCGTGATTGCCCATGCAGACAAGACTTTTGTCCTACCTTTCACAGATGTTACCCCTGGTGTACTCTTATTTCTCTGTATCCGCTATTGATGTACAGTGACTCAAAAAACTGTCTGGATGTTTGCCACTTTTTCAAAGATTGGCCTGTAACTCTGTCCATACTTATCTATAAATCATGAAAAAATAAGGGTAGATAGCCATTGGTCAGGTGATCATGGATGCCAAATATGGTTATGATCATGTGACCCAATCTGTTACAATTAAATCCACAATGGCAAGTACTCATCTGGACAGTTTTTTTGCAGGTGGTTGGAAGTGTGGAGATGGCTGTGGCTGTGTTGAATTATGGTGTGGCTGTGCTGAATTTCAACAAATTAATATAACTCTGTTATGAATATACATAAATCAGGTGCAACCTCTGGACATTATGCTCCCTATCCCCCATGAAGCCCATCTCCCCTGAGACTCAGCTAGCTGTGCTGTCTATGCTTCAAGATGGCCAATCTTGTCATCAAATTGCTACCAAACTCCACATTGGTCATTCTACTGTCTCAGAACTTTGTTCTAAGGCCATCTCACCCCTTCCCATCAATGCTGGTGGTCATCCCTCTAAACTTACCAACCATGATCATCATCATCTTGCTTGCCTAATCACCTCTGGGCAAGCAGATACTGCCACCCAAGTCAAGAAACTTGGTGGGCTTGATGTCAGTACCCAGACCATCAGGAATCACCTCAAGAAGGAGAACCTGAAGGCTGTTGTGAAAGCAAAAAAGCCTCAACTTCAGCCTTGGCATGTGTGACAGTGCTATGCATTTGCACAGAAGTACCAACACTGGACTGAAGAAGACTGGGCAAGGGTTGTTTGGTCTGATGAGACCAAAATCAATCATCTGGGGTCAGATGGGAGGCTTTGGGTGTGGAAAAAGCCAGGGGCTCCTCTTACAAACCAACATGTTCAAGGTACTGTCAAGTTTGGTGGGGGGAGTTTGATGATTTGGGGCTGCATGACAGTGCATGGAGTGGGTCAAATGTGCAGGATTAATGGGAGGATGGATGCAGCACTCTATACCAAAATTATGGGGGACCATCTGTTCCAATCTGTGGAGCAACATGGGATGGATTCCAATAACTTCATCTTTCAACAAGATGGAGATCCCAAGCATACATCAAAATTGGCCAAAAAATGGTTCAGTGATCATGGTGTTGAGCTTCTAGACTGGTCTGCACAGTCACCAGATCTCAATCCCATTGAACACCTTTGGAATCACCTGAAGAAAAGGCTGGGAACCTACCCAGTACCCCCCAAGGGCATAGAGGAGTTGTGGAAGAGGATTGAACAGGAATGGAAGGAAATTCCCAGGGATGTGTGCCTTAATTTGATCAACAGTATGCCTAGAAGGGTTGCAGCAGTGCTTAAGGCTAAGGGTGGATACACAAAGTACTAGATATATTATACCCATTGTCATTTGGATACCCTGCAAAAAACTGTCCAGATGAGTACTTGCCATTGTGGATTTAATTGTAACAGATTGGGTCACATGATCATAACCATATTTGGCATCCATGATCACCTGACCAATGGCTATCTACCCTTATTTTTTCATGATTTATAGATAAGTATGGACAGAGTTACAGGCCAATCTTTGAAAAAGTGGCAAACATCCAGACAGTTTTTTGAGTCACTGTATGGTTACACCCCTTTCTGCCCAATTCAACATACATGTATGAAAAGCGACCGGGAAAACATGGTCTCGACGCAGAGTCCACGGGATTCGATGGAGGGATGTACATACATACAGCATGTATATATGGACACGGTACTGAAGGTTAATCCACACGGTGTATCCAGCTGCTGGTCGAGGCATATTCTTGGCATTCGCCATGCATCAGCCAAGTATAAAGCAATGATCTATAAATTTGCAGTGGAGGTATCGCCGTCTATCGTGTGAAGTGGTGTAGGTATGAGTTGAGGCTCGGGATGGGGGTGAACCAGGGGGTACATCAACCGACCTCCGCACCATCCATCTTAATGCTGATCTTGATTGGGAAAGGTGATATACCCGTCGCATTGGTGATTAAAGGCACGGCTGTACGTCCGCCTTCGGATGATGTATAGGTGAGTATGGTGTGCAAGGTTTTGGAAAGTGTGGACGCGAGCACTATATCGAAATCTTTGTTCGCGCGGACAGGGGAAGACCGAATCGATCCGTCAATGGACAGAAGGGTATGCAGAGGGAGTAAGGAATACCTTTATCCGATTTAGGCTGTCTCATTTCTCCGTTGATGATCCTGCGGTGAAGGGTGAGGACGGCGTGGAGGAATCGATATTGGAAAAGGACGGATGGACGAAGCGAGACTTGCCATTGTTCCCATGGAACGTCCTCTTCGCCCACGTATACTTGGAACCAGGACTTCTTGGGTCGTTTTTCGGAGAACGTAACCAGAATCTAGTCATTGACGTGGTCAATCGTGCGGGCGCATATACGGGTAGATGTGCATTAACGTCACGGTGCGCAGAGATGAAGAAAATGGGGACGAGGGACCAGAAAGAATGAACAAGGATATGCGAATGGCCACGGACGGCGAGACGATAGACAAGGAGTATAGAGAGATGACATACCTGACCACGCTTATTCGTACTCGTGCCATTCTCGATGGCTTTCCAGAAGACGTCTACCTTGTCGTTGATAAGTTGCTCCGTCTCGGGATCCGCTACGCCAGGCTGTGTGTTCACATATCAGACGTTCTGTCATTCTATACTCGCGGCATGATACACAGTAGCTTAGTAGAACAAGATCCGTGGAAACGCGAGGAGATGGTGGGACGGCGAGGGAGAGAGAAGGGAACAGGTATAGCGACATACCACAGTGACGTCTAACACCTCGAATGTCTGTGGCTTCACCGTGCCAAATAACCTATGGAACAAGATTGCGTGAAGGATGGCATGGAGAACTTCCTTGGCATTGCGCCTATCAAGGGCCTGTGTGTTGTAGATGAGGCCTATGACTGGTAAAGAAGGAGGAAATACGCTGACCACGTCGATCGTTATGGTGGGGATGCTCATTGGCGATGTTGGTGGTGATGATTCAACAGATCCTAATACACTTCTGAGTGGCTATGTACCAGCTTATCATTTGAACGTTTATCATGTCGCACACCTCACGCGCTTGTCGACCTATCCCACCACCACCCGACATGGACGTCCCAGCCAATCTCCAACATGCGACGCTGCGACTCAGTTTCCCACCTTCCTACGTCATCGTTGGCGTCTACAGACTCTTCACCGACAAGTCTCTCTACAAACCCGCATGGGACAAATGTAAACACGGCGTACGACAAGGTGCGATTGTCGGGCTCATATGGGTACGTTTTCCTTTCCCCAGCATTTTGTCTTCAGGTGTATACCGATCAGTCTGGGAAATGCTTAATATGTGGTTTCGTTGCATAGGCCTGTGTGACGTATGACGTCCAAAAACGCCTAGTTCGTGTATTGCTGAACCACCCATCGTCGATTTTCTACCCCAAATACATGGTCCGTCTCTCCCAAACTGCTTCCGAACTTTCAGAGGAAACATACATGGGCATCAAGCTTCCGTTGAATATGACCACCTGTGTGTCTCCTTCCCCCATACTTGACAATCCATCTCGTGTTCACATACAATATTGATAAATGTTCCCTGGCTCGGATTTCCAGATGTAATGACCATTGTAATCGGCACACAGGTCACAGCTATCCTCACCTTCTTCTTGTCCCGCAATATCCGTATTGCGAGAAAACGGGCCTGGGATCAAACTGTCGCTTCCCGGGGAAAAGGCTCAGATTTTTGGCAGCCTTACGTTGAAGAATGGCAAGTCCCTCCTCTCGTCGAACAGGATTTGCCGTCATGCGTGTTCAACAAGTTTGGACTTTGGATCATTGGCGTGGTTGTGAAGAAAGGTACGTCGTGCATGCAACGCGTGATTCGCAGAGGTGGCCGTAGTTTGATCAGTGACGGCGCTCGACGATTGAGAATGGGAGCGGACCATTGACGGTACTAATTCAGCCCTGGTTTTCAGCGATTATCATTCCGTTGTCTTTGTACCCGTTTGTGGGCACTGTTGCTGTCGCGGCACTCAAATGCATGGAAACTGCCCAGTATCTCCATCGACCAGTATGGGCCTCTCACATCAGCCATCCTTCGTGATCAAATAATCATTCTCACCTCACAGTATTTTAAAGCCAAAAAGATGACGCCTCACGAGATTGCACTATTCACGGAAGAACGTAAATGGGATTACAGACGTATGTGTTTCCCGTGGTGGTTTTAGTATCTGCTGTGCGTCGGTGCACTACACATCATATTCATAGTGTTTGGATTTACTGCTGCCCTCCTGGAAGGGTTACCGATCGTTGGGCTCGTATTTACGGTATCCAATAGAATAGGTGCTGCAATGTGGGCGCATGGTGAGCTGTCCTTCATGCAAACCTGACTTCTCCTGGACTCCTTAGATTAACCCATCTATGCATATTTCCCCATAGATCTTGAAAAGCGGCAACATTATTTTGCATCTTTGCATGTGTCACGAGGAATGGACAGTCCTGTTGTGGATGCCGAGAAGAAGTTGAAGTTATAAGAAATGTCTCACTCAGGCGACCAACTGGATTATCCTCCCTCTCAATTTTTACATAATTTCCACAGTGACTGTAGCTGACACTGTTGACAAATGTTTTTGAGCAGCCCCTCATACGAAAGACAGTTGAGGAGCCTGGGTAATCCGTGGCACCCTCTGAGTCAGAGGTAAAAGCCTTCCCCACGTTCATTGACCATTTGGCTGTCATGTTTCTGTCCTCCGTCCCCAACACACTTGATGATGCCACTCACGAGGCACTTGACAAACAAGTGAATGAGTACATTGGAAGTGTTGTTGCAAATCCTAATAATCTTAATGCTGGACTCCAGCTGGAGTCTGCAGACTGGTCTACAGACTTTCCCACAGTCCACTCAATTTTCCCACAGACTCCCTACCATACATGGCAACCAGTCTGCAGACTTTCCCACAGTCCACCCAATTTTCCCACAAACTCTACAGACTTTCTCACAGTCCACTACTTTTTCCCACAGACTTTCCCACAGACCATTAAACTTTCCCACAAACTCCCCAATGAGTCTGCAGACTTTCTCACAATCCATAAAATCTTCCCACAGACTGCCACCCCATACATGACAGGTAGTCTGCAGACTTTCCCACAGTCCACTACCTTTTCCCACAGACTTCCCAAATATTCTGCAGACTTTCTCACAATCCACTACTTTTTCCCACAAACCAACCAATTTTCCCACAGACTGCAACCCCATATATGGCAAACAGTCTGCAGACTTTCCCACAGTCCACCCAAGTTTCCCACAGACTCCTTCCATATATGGAAACTTTCCCACAGACTTTCCCACAGTCCACTGAATTTTCCCACAGACTTTCCCACAGACCAACTTTTTTCCCACAGTCAACCTTGAGTTTGGCCACCCCACCTCATTGTCAAAAATAAGTGACCAGTTGCTTATTCTGAGGGGTGAGGGAACTGACAAGAGTAGACAGTAGACACTAGTTGACTTAGAGTAGAGAGACTAGATAGACAAGGTACAGTAATGAACTACTGACTAGTAGTGAGTGGCAGAAAATAGGTGACTGGTCACTTATTCTGGTGGAGCACAGAACTAGCCAGTAACAAGTAATGAGTGACTACCAACTACTGACTAGTGACTAGCAAGTGGTGAAAGTTGGCACAAATCATCAATGAGTTGCACAAGCAGGGACCACTCACCAAAAAATAGGCAACCAGTCACTTATTCTGGGAGTGCAGAAGTAGCAAGTAAGTAGTAAGTGACAACTATATGGCAGTATTAGTGGGGAAGCATGGGGCTTCCTTCTGCTGACTAAGCTTTTTTTTCCCTTCTTTGGGGTTGGGTGTGAGTGACCTCACCTCAGAGTGGGAAACATTCATGTGACTTTTGGGTGGCCCTGTTTTAGCCAAGTGCAGCATGCTGCACTCAGTTATGTAATATTTTCCCTATGATGTGGACATTCATGCAGTTCAGCCACTGCCTGGCCATTCTTGATGACCCATGTCATGAAAAACAGTACAGGCTATATTATACTACCACCCTCCAAGGTGAGTTTCCAAATAATCATGAGGATCTGCCCCCACACTTGTTGACTGCTCCTCCCTGCCCTCAAAATACTCTTGTGATTGAAGCCAAAGCTGCTCTCTCTTGGGTGGCCCTGTTTTAGCCAAGTGCAGCATGCTGCACTTGGTTATGTAATACTTTCTTTTAGACATGATGTTCATGCAGTTTGGCCACCACCCCACCATTCTCCATGACCAATGTCATGAAAATGGTCAAACTGACCTATTTCTTCCCTCAGGAGCCTCACTCTGTCTCCTCTTCTATTTTATTTTATTCTCTTCATCTGGAGCCCACTGTGAGGGGCTTTTGTGTTGCTGGTTGTCCCCTGCTCCTCCTCCCTTTGTCTTCCACACATGATATCTCGATGATGGCATGTCTGGCCCTCTCGCAAATCAGGATTCTAGCTCTACTTGAAGAGAGCTTTCCAACAGTGTTTTTTGTGTTGCCATCACTGCTGTCATTCCGGAGATATAGGCCACTTACTGGAGAAAGGCCTTGTAGGACAAATTTTGGAATATCTTGGGATTGGGTGTGCATATTCCCCCAGTTCCTTTTTCTTCATGTTCTCCTCATTCCACTCTATCATTTCCCTATGTTTTGCAGCACCATGCTCAGCCATTGTTCTCCTCCTTCCTCTCATGTTTTGCACATATCTTGCCCAACCATGCACTGAATCTCTCAAATTTTTGGGAGCTAACTCTACTTACTGAAGGATACCAAAAACTCGACATTTGTGTGTGTCATTCTCAAGCTATTACATTTTTTGTGCTCACACAGGGTGGCACTACTCTGTGGCTCATATCTGTTTCATTTCTCCACTGGCTCTTTTGATTTTTGGACTGTGTGTAGTACTGGGCGAAAGCTACCTGGCAGTATATACTGCTATTCAATATGCTCAGCTGTTCCTGACATATTTGCATTTCTGTGCATGTGCTACCCAGCAACCCCTCTGAGACCTGAGACCAATCAAGAGGTTGAATCCTCCCCATTTTTCATTTGTAATCAACTGTAGACATGCCCTGACATACCCCAGATGCTCCCCCATTGTTATCTTCGCATTTTTGCAGTTGAGCAAGGCTGCAATACCCCAGTTTAGGTGTTTGAAGTTGCATGAGGTGACCAAGAATGCATTTTTTGTCTTTTGCATTGCATTTTAAGCCTGTAGGCTCGTTCGTAACCACTCTGTCCATTGTCCCATCTCCTGCCATTGTTTGCTGCTGCCTGCCACTGTTTTCTGTTGCTGAAAGTCATATTATCCCTTGAAGGTTGTTTTTTTTTTTCTAGACTTCAAATAATATATCTGCTGTGTTCAGTGCCCTCTATTCATTTTGGATAATATGGAGAGTATATTTGAGAAGTTGTGCCACTGCCTCTTGTACTGGCCATGATTCTCAGGAGAGCCTTGAGAGCTCCCTAAGTACCTTGAACATGCATTTAAGTGTTGTAGGGTCCAGAGAGTTCTCAGAGACCCTTCATTCATAGCAATGGCACTGTTAGGTGTCCTCCTTGGAAATAATGCCACACTGGGCATGTCTTGTCAAGCCTGCTGAAGGGAACTGGACAAAATTTAAGCTGATGGTCATCAAGCAGTCCCTTGAGATTGTGTGCCCCTCTTCATGAGCTATGAAGGATCCATCCCCACTTGTGAGCCTGCCTCCAGTGGCTTGTGCCCTTGTCGAGTCACTGGCATGTGCTCTTGGCCTGTCATAATGGTTTCACAGACCCCTCTGTGTCATTGATGTGCCTTTGCTGGTTCTATACCAGAACAGTGGCTGGGCAATTTGTTTGGGAAGATATGCTCTTGAGAGGGTAGTATTGAGAAGGATGTAGTGCACAGCAGAATGACTAAGGAGTGTAAACTACTCAACTGGTAAGTAAAATATAGTACAGTAATGAAGGAATGACATTACCTCAGTCTTTGAGTAGGACAAAGTCTGAGGAACATGGAGAAAAAAAGACTGGGTGACAGGTATGGAAATATTACATAATCAGTACTCACTGTGTACTCAACAGCACTAAACTCCAACACGACCCCTCAGTGAGTTACGGTTTGTGAAATAAAGTCCATACACATCATCAACCTTCATGTACCAGTGGGATATGTGTGAATTTGCAGTGGCAGTGTCTCCATAGTGTAGCATTCAAGTACTGGGATACTTCGTTGTGTACTTCAGATGTTTGTTGTTGTGCATGCATGATTTGTAAGCAGTCCATTCTTGATCATTGTGTCATGGCTCCACTAGGGTCTATCATGGGTAGGGGTTGCCCAGGTACCTGCCTGGGCTGAACCCATGGGTATGTGGTGGGTCGGGTGCTGTGGGTAACGGGTAGGGTGGGTGTTTTTACCCAGGTGGGTATGGGCAGGGGACTGACTTACCCACAGTGTCCATGGGTTACCCATGGGTTTCCAGCACCACTGTATATGCCTTATTAGTACTAGTGCTACATATTGGACCTTATGTGTATCTCTATGGACCCGCAGTCACTTATCTTTATCAGCACTGATAGGTCTACATTCCATACTAGAATGGCTCCTTTTTTTCAAAATGTTGGTGGATCATGCTATGAAGATATAAATTTGAGTGGGTGCAGTTCCAACCTGGCAGCTTTCAAAAGGTTCCCCCTTGACACAACTGCCCATCAAACATCTTTTGGGCTTGATGCCACCAGATTCACCCTTGAAAAACACTCATAGTCATACCCACCAGGCAGGGAGCCTAGGGGAGTCACCACCACCAATTCTGGTTTCACCAAGGAAGGCTTGGGGTAGACAAACTGCAGAACTTACAGATATTGAAATCTGGGATGAAAGTGATGAGAATATCATTGGTTAGTCATTTTGTAGTATAATACAGACATACAATTTATGATATCTGTGCACAGCAGAATCACAGAAGCATTGGAAGTCCAAGGCATATGACCATTATCAGGTCTCCCTGATCCACCATACTCACAAAAATGGGTGGCCAAACTACCTTGAGTTTTGTTTCACCTGCATCACTGATCCTCATGGTCATAGGTCCCAGACCAGGAAGCAAATGCAGACAGGGCATGGGACCAAAAACCTTGCCAGGGGCATCAATGAGTGTAATGAACAGTGTGGTGTTATGACTAATGACCCAAGCACAGTTGGTGCACAGCAAACTATTGAGAAGTCTATTTCTGAGTATACACCTGCAAAACACTGTGCTGCAATTGCAATGCATTGCTGTGTATCAAAGCAGCCATTCAACATGGTTTGGGACCCCCACTATGTCGAGGAGATCCAGCTTTTGTGGCCTGGTACAGCCATTCCATCTCCAGCCACTGTCTCCCATGATGTCAGCCAGATCTACCAAGTTGGCTCCAAACATGTCAAGGAATATTTCTTGGTATGCCATCTTTATAATTGAAATTGCTGATTGTCACTACATACATGTTTGTCTATGTCTACTAGAAATACGAGGGATCAATTCACCTAGTAGTTGATGGATGGACTGCACCATTTGCATGTTCATACCTTGGAATTTTGGTGGTTTGGTTTGCACAAAGTCAGATATGGCAAGCAACATTAGAATTCATCCGGTATGTCACAAGATAGTTTCAGGCAAGTCTAACCATTGATTTTGGTATCAGGTTATCCCAGCAACACACTGGAAATCATCTTGCTGAGGTCACAGCAGATTGTCTGAGGCAGTTTAACCTTGAAAAAAAGGTGATCTTAAATAAATAGTGGTTTATTTCAAGTCTGAAGTGTGCTTGACATCACAGCTTCACACTATCACTATGGACAATGCTACTGTCAGATAATTAACTACAGGTGATCAGTAAGTGTAAAGACTAAATAAAAGGATGACTTACTCCCCAGTAACACCAAGCTACTGAGGAAGGGAGAAAATTTATCCTACTGTATGTACGCATTTTTGCTTATGTAAGCAACAAACCTTCGCACCAAAGTAAGTACTACTAAGAGGGCAGTTTTATATTCCAACAGCTACCAATTGTGATGTCCTTGCAAATGAGTTGGCTATACTTATTCCAGAATTTGGTGGTAGTGCATCTTGCACATGCTGCTTCCCTCACACTGTCAACCTTATTGCTAAGGTAAAATATTGTGTAGTAATGATAACCTGCTTACTAAAATAGTTAATAGGCATTGATTTCATTTTTCTTTTGTCAGCCAAAGCACAAAAAGGCTATCAAAGTCTCCAAACGTGCCAAACAATCCAGGAATTTGCCTCAGTCTGTTCCAGAGCCTGAGATTGAAGAAATTGTAGTTGAGCTGGGTTGTGGGAATGATGACCTAACTCCATTAGAGCAGGAAATGCTGAATGAAGTACATCCACTGGAGAGTGGTGAGGATGGGGATGGCACCAAAATAGATGATGCAAAAGAAGCTCATGACAGGGAGGTGGTGACATCGGTGCATGCACAGGCAATTGAGGCGATGAGGAGTCTAGGCATTACTGTGACTCCTGACAATGAAAAGACAGCTTTTGGATTATTTCCCAAGGCTTGTGGTCATGTCCACACCACATGATGATAGCAGCTAACTTTTGATTTTTCACTGTATAGGTTTCAGGACTCGCATGCCACTTGCATGACAGTCCATCACTCCAAGCAGAATTTGAATGGATCATGAATTCTCTTCGACCAGGTGGAACTAACAAGACACATCTTGACCACCATGTTCCAACTCATTGGAATTCAGATTTTGCATGTTTAATGGCACACTTTCATTTCAAGGATGCCATTCAGATTCTCACACAGAAGGAAGACCTTGCACTTGAGGCTTATGCACTGACATGGTCACAGTGGAGGCTTGCAGAGCATCTGATCCCATTACTTGAGGTATTTGGCTTCAGTTTGATGGTATTCAATGAAAGCCTGATGGTTATGTAGCTTTTTGATGATCTCACACTTCGATTCTCACAGGCAGAGGTTCCAATGATTTATGAGGTCATTCCAATGCTCAAATGGCTCGAACACTCAATGACATGTGCACGTGATGCTGCCCAGGAACCCAGCATCATCCGCATTGCAGCAGAGGCTGCCCTTTTAATGATTGGAAAGTACTATGTGCTCACTGATGATAATGAGGTCTACCAAATTGCAATTGGTAGGATCATTGTCTCATATTTATGTCTGACATGTGCTAATGATGGAACACTTAAAGTGATGTGCCCTGAAAAAAAAATTGAGTGGTTTGACCAGAACCCTGACTGGCATTTGGAGGATCGAATTGAGGCACATTGGGTTGTTCAAACACATTGGGATGAATCCTATTCAGGTATTTCACAATCAACTGTAGTCACAACACGTCATGACAAGGATGGTCAACCAAAAGTAAAGATCACTGTTAGTGTCTGCATCAGGTCATGACTAATTTTTCACCCAGCAAAAGTGATCCAAATGGGCAGTGGACGATGATGATGACACAGATGAACATCCTGGTGTGGTACCCGACTCAATTGAAGCTTATTTAGAATTGCCACCCATCATGAAGTCAGAGGTCAAAGTTGCAGGAGGGGTGTTGAGATACTGGGAGAACTGCTGCACCACTCGGCCTCAACTTGCTCGAATGGCACTGGACTTTTTGTCAGACATGAGGGTGAACACAGTAAAAAATAACTGCATGAATTGGTCAATCTGTTCCTGAGATATTGGCAAAACCATCCAGAGCACTCCCTATGAGCAACAAATTCAAATATCTCTGCAGCCATTGCACCAACCATGACTTAATGCACATTGTTTGAGAGCCCTTTGAGAGTGGAGTAAGGTCCCTGAAAAGCGAGAGGTACTGTGGCAGAATGTGGGAGATATTTTGTATGGTGTTGTATGGTGATGAGGCAGGGGGAGGAGAATGGGTTGCCAAATGACAACTGTGGGGCTGGTGGACACGAAAATCTGGGAGGCGATTCTACACGAGTGGGAGAGCTCGGTGTAAAAGGAATCTCACTGATCAGACTGTCCAAACCTGAGTTATCACCAAAACTGTCTCATACCCCTCCAGAGGCAGGCTCAGCCCTATCTTGAGAATGGCTGCATAGAATTTGATGATAGAGCAGTCAACAGGGTCGGCTTGGCGAGGAGCACACAGGTTCCAATTTGTGAGAGGAACAGCCAAGAAACAAGGGAGATATGCTGCCAGGAACAAATGCCAGTGTGCCTGAACACAGAAATGTAGATACCTCTTGAACTGCTGAGCATGTCACCACAGAGCAGGTACCACCAGATAGCTGTGAGCCATTAGTGCAACTGTGAAAAAAACCAAAAGGTCTGGCACAAAAATGGGCAAGATATGCCACCCTGACCTGCCCAACCCTGTTTAAAACACAAAAACTCAAATTACTTTGGAAACATGAATGCGCACACTGTGTCTTGTATATTGTCTGGTAGGGTTCATCTAGTAGAGTCATGTCTATAAAAAAGCAAATGATTCAGACCAGAATTGCATGAGTTATGCCCCAAACATGGCAGTGGGTATGTGCTGATGAATAATGGCTCAGTGCAGTGACACAAAATGCAGGGTAATACTCAAGGGTAGTGGGGAGAGGCTGGAGAATGAAGAAATATGAAGAACCATGCACCCAATCCTGAGTTATTCCAATTTTTGTCCTACAGGGCCTTTCTCCAGAAAACAGCAGATATCTCCAGAAGCGTTGAGGCAGACATGACAAAAAATATATCATTCACAAGGTCTTGTTGAGTAGGATCAGGATCTCAAAAAGTGAGAGATCTGGCATGATGTCACTGGGGTATTACAGCCTCGCTTGACTGCAAAAACACAAAGATAACAATGGTGAAAATGTCTGGGGTGGATCACAGCACATCTATGCTGATTACAAATGGATAGTGGAGGGGTTTTGGCATCTTGATTGGTCTCAGAGGTCTCAGAGGGGTTGCTGGGGAGCATGTGCATGAAAATCCAAATATCTTGAGAATGGCTGGGAGGATCAACAAGCAGTATATATTACTGGGTAGCAGTCGCCAGGTACTATGGACAGGCCAAAATTCGAAAGACCTGGTGGAGAAACAAAAAAGATATGGGCCATAGAGTAGCACTAGCCTGTGTGAGCATGAAAAATGTAATAACTCGAAAACGATGTGTGCCTACATCGAATTTTCAGTATCATTTGGTAGGTCTTGTTGAGTAGAGTTGGCTCCCAAAAAATCGAGAGATTTGGCATGAGATTGATGGAGCTACACATGGAACACAAACAGGGGGAGGGGGACAACAGGGTGCTGGTGAACAATGGCTGAGCATGGTGCTATGGAACACAGGGAGATGATAGAGTGGAACATGGAGAACATGAAGAAAAAGGAACTAGGGGAATACACACACTGCAAGCATTTCACAATTTTTCATGCCAAAATATCTTGAAAAAATTGAAAAAAAGAGATACTCTTTTATTTGGGGTGTGTTCACAGAAAAAATGCAAATATAATATTTTGTTTTCTTTGTCTTTTTGTGGACAAACATGAATTGATGGTAGTGCTGATTAGCTTCTGCACTAATGGGTATTACCATCAATCAATGTTTTGTGGCAAGTCATGCAAAGAAAAGAAAATATTATTTTTGCCTTTTCTCTTTGAAAACACCTGTGAAAAAGAGTATCACTTTCTTCAATTTTTTTAGCATGTTTTCTGAAGAAAAATTGTGAAATGCTTGCAGTGGCACCCAATCCCAAGATATTCCAAAATTTGTCCTACCAGGCCTTTCTCCAGTAAATGGTTTGTAACTCCAGAATGAAAGCAGCGATGCCAACACAAAAGGCAACATTGGAAAGCGCTCAAGAAGGAGAAGTAGATTCCTGATTTTCGAGAGGGCCAGATGCATCGTTGTCGAGATATTGTGCATACCTACATCAGTGGTTCACATAGCTACTGTGGGGTTTGAAAGATTTGAAGTACCTATGTCAGTGGTTCAAAATCTCTGCTGTAGCTACTGTGGGGTTTGAAAAAATTTGAAGTACCTATGTTGGTGGTTCAAAATCCCCACTGTAGCTACCATGGGGTTTGAAATTTTTGAAGTACCTATGTCAGAGGTTCAAAAACTCCACAGTAGGTGCAGCAGGGCCCAGGAAATTTTAAGTACCTATGTTGGAGGTTCAAAAACTCCACAGTAGGTACAGCAGGGCCCAGAAAATTTTAAGCACCTATGTCAGAGGTTCAAAGACTCTGCAGTAGCTATGGCAGGGCCTGAAAATTTTGAAGTACCTATGTCAGAGGTTCAGAAACTCTGCAGTAGCTACAGCAGGGCCCAGAAAATTTGAAGTACCTATGTTAATGTAGCCATTTAACAATTTGTAAGAATGGGCAATTCACTGAATTGCTGATTGGTTGAATGGTAGATTGCAGATTGGTTGAATGGTCCAATTGTCAAATCAGCAAATGGATCAATACTACCAATCCAATAATTCATGAGGCAATAACATGATGGATGTCTTTGTAGAGAACATGTGGTGTAACATGTTTAAAGAACATACATACTTTGATATGCAATGTTTTTAAATGGATCACTGCACCAACATATACTATATTTTTTGTACATAACTTATACAATGTTATTAGCATGTAATTAGCAAAATTAATTATAGGAGAACACTAGTAATGTTAAATAATGTGTTATTTTGAATAACATGCTTCAGACATAGTGTCTCTGTTTTCAATGTTTTTTTCATGTTATCAGTCATAACATCAATCAATGCTTCCAGTGAGTAACACCTGGAGGGATGATGAGGAAAAGGCATAGATGACAATGACAACAACAGCAACAATGACAGCAACAATGACAGTGACAATGACAGTGACAACAATGATGACAGCAACAATGACAGTGATGATGACAACAATGACAACAAGACAACAGTGACAACAATGATGACAGCAAGAAGAGTGGGGGGGGAAAATGGAGCAAACCCTTGCCCAGACATACCTTATATATGAGATGAGTAATACCTAATTTGGATATTCTCACTGGGGTGTTTGAGGTCCTATGTGATGGCAGGTGAGGTAGAGTAGCATAAGGTGTCCAGACTTTTTCACTGGTGTCAAAGATGGAGGTGAAAATTAGCCAAGTGATAACAGGGCACTACAAACTCGAGGCAAGGTGTTTGGCCTCTTGACCACATTATGGAAAAGAAGCCAAAACTTAGCTGAGTGATAACAGGGCACACAACACTCGTTTTGACTGTTGGAAGGATTGCAATCATTTTACATTACATTCCCACACACAACACAGTTAGCAGAATTTAGCCCAGGTGTAAACATTGTGGGAAATGTGAATCAGAAATTATAAATTTAACCTGACATTTATGCACTGGCATAATTTGAAGTATCATGGGCCAAAAAAATGAAGGTGAAAACTTGACAAGGAAATGGTCATGCTGCTTAGGTGAAAATGTTGTCACAAATCTGAAGTTTCAGCACTGAGAATATGGTCATGAAAACTTCAAGTTTTGTCTTTGGGTTCATGACCAGACTAAACTTGAAGTTTATTCAGGGCAGGAACAGGGGTCAAAACTCCAAATACTGGCAAACAATAGGCAAGTGGTCAAATTTGAAGGAATGTTCATGTACAAAATGTATTATCAAACTTCATGTGTCACCTATGGAATAAATGAATTGCCTGATGCTCACCTGATGCTCACCCAATGGTTGCTTGATCATCACCTGACTTTGGCCTGCCATACTATGGTCTAGTGTATGATGTAGAGATTGATGAGAAAGGACCTTGGGATATAGGCCAAAGTCTCCTAGTGAGAAGAGGTGGGGGGAATTTGTCCCAGGAGGCTGGTGTTGCCTGGTGGAGGGTCAAAGAGTACAGGGAAAAGACCAAAAACATGCCCAGAAACCCAAATAAAAGCTGTGATAATGTCTAGGGACTGTCTGTGGATGGGGAAGTAATATTCCGAGTCTTCTTTCGTCTTATTTCCAGCTTCTTGTCTGGGGTAACTCGTCTGTTATTGTTCTAAGTATGTACCATACATTCTAAGTGCTCACGCAGGCTTACATAAGCCACAACACGTGCAAACACTAAGTAAAAAGACAAGAAAAGATAAAAGAAAACAAATCAGTAAGTAAAAACAATGAAATAAATGAAATATCCTGGTAGGGAGGATACTTTCCCTACAACAAGTCCATATACAAGTGTACAAGTCTGTCACCCAAATCCTACAAATCCTATTTGATTTGTAGATACATTATATGACCTTCTAATCCTATTAACATGAGATTATTGCAAGAGTAAGCCAACCATAGTAGTAACCACTTACCCTACATAGTGAGAGGACTACTGCATGTTCACTTGAAACAGTCCAACATGCATAGTGACCAACAGCCCAAGCCACTTGAACAGGTGAATAAAGTTTTGCAGGGAAATGTGGATATGCAGCATAAGGGTCAGTGCTGGCAATGGTCAATGGGCACTGTCACTGGACTGCAAAGAGCCAAGATCCCTCAGATTCATAGATAAACTTGATACTTCCTGGCACAGGTGATAGCAACTGAGTGCCCTGAGGATAGAATAAGATGAGTGAATTCCCAACATGAGTGGATGATTGGCAATAATAAACCCCTGGTGAGTGTTTGAGCTGAGCATGCATCACAGCTTTGCATTGTCCAATGAGGGCATGTAAATCTTTGGAAATGTTTGTTGCCTTCAAGGTGGGGATGCCAACCTCATCACCATCATTGTCGACATTGTCTGGGGTACAGTATGCATGATTGAGGAGGACTTTGCATTCATGAATTATGGGCAGGCAGTCTGATCATGACATCCAGCCTTGAAGCTTTGCACCCTTGAGAAAAGACTGGAGCATACACTGCAAGCATTTCACAATTTTTCTTCAGAAAACATGCTGAAAAAATTGAAGAAAGTGATACTGTTTTTTGACAGCTATTTTCAAAGAGAAAAGGCAAAAATAATATTTTCTCTTCTTTACATGACTTTCCACAAAACATTGATTGATGGTAATACCCATTAGCATAGAAGCTAATCAGCACTACCATCAATTCATTTTTTTGCACAGAAAAGACAAAAAAAACAAAATATTATATTTGCATTTTTTCTGTGAACACAGCCCAAATAAAAGATTATCTCTTCTTTCCATTTTTTCAACATATTTTGGCAAGAAAAATTGTGAAATGCTTGCAGTGATACACTTAATGCCAGAGACCATATGTGGTGAAGAACTCTTGGACATTTTACCCAATGGTAAGTGGCAGCTGAAGAAGACATATTCTTACCATGACTTCAATGACTACCTCGCCAACTTATTAGGAAGAAAGGAAATTGAGACAATGATGGATCAGGCATGCAATGACCTCACACAATCCCTTTCTTTGTTGCCACCATGATTTGTCAATAACCTGTTTGAAGCCCAGTTCCTGCATGCATTTGGTGGCCCCAAAACTGGAAAACTTTTTATTGATTGAGGTGACAAGGGACATTTTGCCTTTGCCTTGCATGTCAATTTTTTCAACCCCAAAGGCATGACACAGCATGGGGTGAGCACATCATCTGGTATCATCTCCATGGCATGTCTCAACTTACCCCTGGATGTTAGGTATAAACCAGAAAATATGTATCTTGTGGGCATAATTCCAGGACCAAAACAACCATCCTTGGAGAGCCAGAACCACTATATTTTCCCCCTCATAGCTGACCTTGCAGTGTCATGGGAGCAGGGAGTCCAGTATTCAAGTACCACAAATCATTGGAATGGCCATGTCACATGTAGTGCCATAGCACTTGTTGTTTGTGATCTCCCTGCTGCTCACCACCTTGCTGCTCTTGCTGGAATGAGGAGTCATTTCTTTTGTGCTGCATGCAGCTGTTATCACAAGCTTAACTATGGTCATGTCGACTTTGAGAACTGGGTACTTTGAGACAAGGACAAGCTATGCTGTTATGCAGAGCAATGGAGGGATGCCCCTACATCTGCTGAGCATGAAAGGCTGTTCAAGCAGTACAGTGTATGCTACACTGAGCCTTGGCAGCTTCCATACTGGGATCCAGCTTGTCAGCTTGTAGTTGACTCTATGCATTGTCTCCTAGAAGGTCTTGTACAGCACCACATGTAAATGTTGCTCAATCTTACTATGGAAACTACATTGCCCACTCAATCAACACTTCCTGCCTTCCATTATAACTTCAAGACTCTGGATCTGGATGTTGCTTCTAGTCTCTACATGACCACTAAGGAGGTGGGCCAAGTGTCTGCAATCCATGTGCTCCTGGTTGCCCAGGCACCAGGTGATGCTGTCCAGGTCACTGCATCATTGGAGAAACTTCAAGACTCCCTGGTACACAAAAACAAGTCCTCACTGCATTATGTCTGCCATTCACTGGGTTGTGTACCTGAAAAGAAGACCATGCTGTTCAAAGTAGACTATGCTAAGGCACTTGTCCAATGGGTAAGGGAGCATTCTACCTACAGATCTGCCACTAATTCATGTCTAGCACACTCAACAACTGCTGGTTGTGGACACTAATAGGGACATTTGTGACTGCAGCTCAAAGCAGGCCCTCAAGAGGATTAGAAGTGTTATCCATACTACTGTGGTCCCATCTTGGCTTGGGTCAGTGCTGAAGAATTTTGGAGACACTTCTGCAGGTGTGATCAAAGCTGACAAGTGGCAATCACTCATTACCATATATATTCCCATTGCTCTTATCAGCCTTTGGGCAAAACCTGAGGCTGGGCTAAAGCCTACCCTTGATCATATGATGTCTCTAGTTTCTGCTATCCATCTTGCATGTGCACAGACTATAACTGTCAAGCAGGCATCTGCTTATCACCAGAACATTGCTAGCTATGTGAAGAACCTGAAACAGTTCTACCCAACTTTCAACCTATGCCCAAACCACCACACTGCCTTTCATGTTTATGACTATCTCCTGCTATTTGGACCTGTCCATTCATGGTGGACATTCCCATTTGAATGTCTTATTGGAGTCCTCCAGTGTCTCCCCAGCAATCATAAATCTGGTGAGTTCATATCCTCCATAATGCATAATATACTAACAAACTCTTTTCAGGGGAACTGGAAACATCTATGCTCCAGTCTTTTCTCAAGGGTGCAAAGCTTTGAGGCTGGATGTCACAATCAGACTGCCCACCCATAATTCATGAATGCAAAGTCCTCCTTGATCATGCATACCATACCCCAGACAATGTTGACAATGATGGTGACAAGGTTGACATCCCCACCTTGAAGGCAACAAACATTCCTGAAGATTTACATGCCCTCATCAGACAATGCAAAGCTGTGATGTGTGCTCAGTTCAAACATGTTGGGATATTAAACTGCCTTTTAGTAGTTCATGTTTAGTGCGAAGGTTTGTTGCTTACATAAGCAAAAATGCGTACATACAGTAGAGTAAATTTTCTCCTCTCCTCGGTAGCTTGTTGATACTGAGGAGTAAGTCACCTTTTATTTAGCCCCTACTTTTACTGACCACCTGTAGATTAACTATCTGACAGGTACATATGAATACAGTAGCTTGTTGATACTGAGGAATTAACTATCTGACAAAACACTCACCAGGGGTTTATTATTGCCAATCATCCACTCACATTGGGAATTCACTCATCTTATTCTATCCTCAGGGCAATCAGTTGCTATCACCTGTGCCAGGAAGTATCAAGTTTATCTATGAATCTGAGGGATCTTGGCTCTTTGCAGTCCAGCAACAGTGCCCATTGACTGTTGCCAGCACTGACCCTTATGCTGTGTATCTGCATTTCCCTGCAAAACTTTATTCACCTGTTCTTGAAGAGAAGCTAGAAACCATGCAAGTGGCTTGGGCTGTTGGTCACTATGCATGTTGGACTGTTTCAAGTGAATGACATTTGCACTTTTGTATCATCACCTTTTGTGAATACAAGGGAAGGTCCAAATTCATTCACAGGTGGGCTAGATGCTTTAATAGCAAAATGGTCATCTCTGTTCAAGTTGTGGCCCACCCACTGTCAGATGCTCTACCCATTCCTGTCCTCATCCAGTGCCAGCCCAGGTCGAATCACTAGCACGTCAACCATAGTATCCCTTGCACATCCCAATTCTCTCCTCTAAGCCTCTTTCTCTCTGCAACTGTGTTGTATGGAAGAATGAGTGAAGCTCCCAATTGGTTTTTCTCTGCATGCACTTTCATTGGATTCATACTTTGCACAATTCCACTTCCATGGCATCTTGAGGGTTCATATTTTTCATGGTTTTGGTCATCAAGTAGTTCTCAACTCACATGTGTATCTGCAGCCTGGAACACAGGAACATGTCTGTACATGATATGGACAGGCTTACAGTGCCTGAACCTGTTTATCAATTTGGTGATTTGGTATTCAAATGTTCTCAATGTGGTTCCCATATGGTGTGATATCTGTGAGTCCAGGATTGTTCTTCCTTTGTTGTATCAGGCTGTTGCTCACTGGGGAAATTAGCCTCCAAGTTTATGATCAGAGCAATGGTGGCCCTCCCTGCAGCATCCCTCTGCATCAACTGACATCTTTACCATATTGTATCAGTTGATGTGGTTACCAAGACTTGTGCTGAGAAACTGCATGATGTTTTAGGAGATCTTGCTATCAGTCTCAGTATTCCTGTCTTGGAAATGATTCTTCATGAGTGCATATGATAAGAGGAGATATCAGCAAGCACTGACAATGATGAATGGTGTAGATCACATTGTTCAGGGACACTGATTCAACATCTTCGAGGAAATTGGGTGCTATCCAGCCATGTATAACATGCCCCCTGCATATGCACTGGTATGGTGCTGGCCAGTTGTGATTGGCATTGTATCTGCTGTTTACTGCTGTATGTTACTCATCACACATTACATTACTTTTCAGCTGCTGATGGGCATCTCTTGTAGTGTGTACCATCCGAGAGCTGGCTCTTCGCAGGGCCCAGTTCAAGGAACTTTTGTCCACAAACCACAACATGAGCTCCAGTCATCTCATGGGTCTCATGGCGATTGAAGTTCTTGGCACGATCCCCATTGGCACCTACATCATTTACCTCAATGTGACAATCTCACCCATCCAGTTGTGGATCAGCTGGGTGAACACCCACTATGACTTTTTGCATGTAGCTCAATACCCTTCAGTTGTTTGGCACGTAAACCATCAGATGGCAGTGTTGCTTGTGCATTTATCTTTATCTTCTTCTCATTCTTTGGGTTTGCAGATGAGGCAAGGAGGAACTACTGGCTTGCGTATACCTCGTTCATGAAGAAGGTTGGGATTTCGACTGGCACTATGTCCAGTGGTACATGGGGCACTGGGTACATTTTGCTGGATCAGTTTCCCATAGTGTTGACATCTTACAACCTTTTTGTCAGACCAGATCGAAGCAAGATATGTCATACAATAGTCACCTGGGGATGCCTGTCTTTATCACACAACGCACTGATACCAACAGGACTCTTTCACTTCTCTCTCTACCAACCTCTCTATCAGCGACCTTGGGAACCTGAACCTCCATGAGAAGAAGCAGCTTTATTTGGTGACAACATTGGGGGGATTGATCTCAAAGGACTCACTTCCCACCACTGCTGCTGCCACAGACATTCCTATAGATTTCAATGATATCATGCTGCTGGCCTTCCCTGAACCAACACTTGACATGAATACAGCTAGACATACACTTGATGCTCCCTCCTCACAGCGAAGCTCGTTGGATGTCTAACTCTGTCTTTCATTTATTACCCCTCTCACTTCTCTCATGAAGCACTTCATCAAAAAATCTTTGGTTACTCAGCATTGTCATATTGGAACTGTATTTATAGATCACATACTCCACTCCTTACCTCCCCTCTCTCCCCACCATAGTGGATACCCAATTCTTCCCAGGACTGATGGCGATGTATCACTATCACTATGTATATTTTGGATTTGTCTTCTGTCCTTTCTTTCTCCTTGTTTTCTTCATTGAATACTTACTACTGTAGCCTATCTAGCACAGATATATACATGAGTTCATGGATAGAGAGTTAGGTTCTAATGCAAAACAGGATTTGTTCTGCATGAATGGAATCCAAGCTGCATTGGTATATGTTATAGGCAATTGTTTATAAGGGCCCAATGTTGGCTGTGTAGACTTTTTGGGAGGCTGAAGGTCGCAGCAGTCAGCAATTTCAGGATGTGGGTCACCCAGTGGGTGGCTGTCTACATTCTGCCATGTGAAGGAAGGAGAAAACTCGAATAGGTCTCATCTCTATCACTACACATTAGCATGTTCAGCTAATCTATTCATGTTCCTATCTTACCAGCTCGACGCTTGTCTTGTATATTAACAGGTTTCACCCATGGGAACCCCTCTAGGTGCATGCCTCCACTTGGTCCCTTGCCTTTGTGGGTTGTTGCAACTCGGGTCTGGCCATGAGAATTGCCTTTTGGGCACACCAAAAACCATGTGGTTTTTGATCTCAGCCTGACCCACCCAACCTTAATCTTAAACTTATCTTATTAGGTACTGTCTACATTCATGTGAGCACTTGCCACCCATATCTGCCCTCGATGCCCTCCTTACATAAGGGCCATGCGACATTAGGACTCCACCTTGTTCCATGGGAAATGGGGAGACAGGCATCTTTGATATTGATCAAGCTGCAAGTCGTCGTGAGTCTCTGCAGTCATGGGGTTTCACACTGATCCTCTGCTCACCTTAAGTTCTATGCTGTCAAGGATATAGAATCATTGTTTAGCTCTGCATGGCTCCTGGTCATTGTATCAAAAAGTGGTTAAAGTCGCTCTCACCAGCGAGCGGCAGCGATTCTCATCAGGCCAACCAAGGCAATGAAAGTGATATAGTTCCTGCTGCAACAGAAACTACAGATGCAGGTATGATTATTTCTAGCCCCTGATAAATCAGGCACTTGATATTGGAATATCATAGCTACCAATCTTGCTGGTGGTGCAGCGAGTCCAGTTCCTGCTCAGATTGAAGCCACACCCCAAGGCAAGTACTGCTGCATTATGTGAATTCCTCACTGTCTCCATATGTCAAATCGCAGAAACTACATCTTCTGGGCCTGCTTACTGTCTTGATTCTAAGATGGTGAATGAATACTTGAAGAAGATAAACTGCTTTTGAATTTTGGTCATGGGAAGAGCAAATGCAGGTAAAACCACCATCCTTAAAAGGGTCTGCAACTCTATGGATAAGCCAGAGATTTTTGATGGGAAAGGAAACAAGGTATAGTCCTATATGGTCAGTGATACCTGTCTAATTGATTCTCAGATCGAGAGTGACATCATGCAGGGCGCTTTGACAGTAAGTTGCCATGGTTGATGGCACCTGAAGTTGATATTGAAACTGAGTACTTCCAGTGTGGTTATCATGATATTCAGAATGAGCTTGTGTTTCAGAGCAACCCAGGCTTTGTATTCCATGATTCTTGTGGTTTTGAAGCAGGATCCACACAACAATTTGACCAGATGAAGCAATTTGTGGCTGACCATGCTGTGACAACACAAGTGAATGAGCACATCCATGCTATCTGGTAAGAGCTACACTATGAGTGACTGCAGACTAAAGAAATATGTATAACTCTAGGTTGTGTATCCCCATGACTGACTCCCACAGGACAGTAACTGCTGCTGAACAGAAATTCTTCAATGAGTGTGATACAGGACATGGTGAATGTTGAGCAGACACAGTTGTTGTGTATAACTGAGCACCACACTTAGTTCCTGTGATAGTATTGGTGACAAAGGTGGATGCCTTGTACCTCACAGCTATCAGGGAGCTTCTGGATGGGGGTTTGACAATAGGAGAAGCTAAAGCAAGGGCTACTGAGAAGCAAGGAGAGCTGTTGGACAAGTGGCTTGGACATGTAAAGCATGAGCTTAAAATGTGCAAGTTTCCACCTAAGGGATACATATGTATCACTCCAAAGTGGGTATTTCCTGACTTGGAGACAATACTGCTAAGAACTCCTGCTTGGCAGAGATGCATCAAGAGGATGGAGATTGCACTCTTTTGATGGAGTGCACAGCAAATGTTCTAAATGAAGAAGGCTTACAAAGGCTGCTTATATCAACACAGCAGTCAAGTATTGGGATATGTGTTAAGTATGCTGTGAATAGGTAAGTAAGCAAATGAATGGTGGAACAGATACTGATGAGTGTGAAAGTACCCTGAGGAACTACATGACATTGAGCCTTAAGGACAGGCTTCAGGTGGATGTGAAACACCTTGAAGCTGATCTGCTGAGCTGGTTTCCAAACTGTGAGGTGAATGACCAATTACTACTACTATAGAGGGTTGTTGATTCACTTGGATATGTTGACAGAATGTGAGTCAATTTGTGATCTGCTAAATCCACTGGATGGGCTTACTTCATGGTGGGATAACAGTATGTGAGTGATTTGATGGCATGATGGGCTGGATGTGTGCTGAATGCCCTCACTTGCACTCTTCATGTTGGTGGGATGACAGTTTGTGAGTGATTTGATGGCATGATGGGCTGGATGTGTGCTGAATGCCCTCACTTGCACTCTTCATGTTGGTGGGATGACAGTTTGTGAGTGATTTGATGGCATGATGGGCTGGATGTGTGCTGAATGCCCTCACTTGCACTCTTCATGTTGGTGGGATGACAGGATGTGAGTGATTTGATGGCATGATTAGCCAGAACTCTCCTAAATGTCTTCCATTGCTCTGTTGATATTGGTGGTATGACAGGCTGTGAGTGCAGATGATCTTCACTTCCTCCCTCACTTGATTTTACTTCTAGGTTGTAAGCTTCATTACACTAGATGCCTGCTGATGTTGATGGCTTTCCTCATCAAACCTCATATATCAGAATGTGAGTAAGTTCATGGCTTTTTGCAGCATTGTCTGATTTCCTTTGTGTATTGTGTCATCAATGTAACCTGTTCTATGACAGGAGGTAGACATCCCCCCACATGCCCCCACTGGCTAGATTGCTTATCCACTCATTGTTGACCATGCTGCTCTTTAGCTTGTAGGTGTTGGATTATTATCTTCCCATTGAAAGGCCAACATATCTACACATGCTTAGTCAGAATTTGATGTGGATGCTGACATCCCTATGCCACCTTTACCCCAAGATGTTACTTTGTTTGGAAAGTTGCCAACTGTTCAATCAGTAGTTGAACATGCCATTGGTAGGGGTTTGTCACTGTCTGCACATGATTTACTTACTTTGCAGGATGCTTACTTGTTGCTGAGCATTCTTATTTTTTAATGCAGCATGGGCAACATGTATGGAAGCAGGCTTTGTCATTGTCTGTGAAGGAATACAAAATCTCCAATATGCAGAACACTATTTCCAAAGCTGTCCAGGCAGTTTTTCATGCTGAGAGTGGTGATATAGATAGGCTCTGTGGAGCTGTTATCAAAGTCACTGTAGAGAATTGCATGTGTGAGTTGATGTATTTTTCATAAGTTTGACACTTATTCTGATATGTTTCTAGCAAAGAAATTGTTGATGGAGCCAGGAGTTGTATTGAAAGGGACTTGATGAAATTAAGTGCAGGCTAGGTTTTGTGGAGAGTTTATGATTGTGGTTGCAGCAGTACTAGACAAATGAACTCCATCTTGGTGTGAAGCTGAGGTGCCTGATTATATAATGGATGTTCACTGTACCAAATACTCCAACACTAGGGCTAGTTGCAGGGTATGCAGCACATCTACAGATTGTACAATGGACAACAACACATGCACTATTTAAAGAGGATGATCCACAATGGATACAGGTGAGATGCAATGGCAGTCCAACTGGAAGTTCCATATCCCACACAGCAGTACACATGCACCTGCTATTGGTATAGAAAAATAATTCACCATTCAAACAGCTATGTTCAGAGATCCAATGAATGTAGGTACAGATTAGGCATGTGTACAGACCTCACAAACCTGGTGAGTGCCTCCAACTCCAATCTTTTTGTAAACATGCTCAGTCCAAACCATGTGCTGACCATGAGAATTTAGTTTACCTCTTTCAACTGTCTGAACAGCAAGCAGATAGGAGGCTTATATGAATTATATAAGATATCACCAGTGCAAACAAAAGGAGGACAGTGTCAAGACTGGTTCTCAATGGTCTCCAAGAAGTCTGGGGGTATAGATAGTGAGAGGAGCAAAGTCTGCAGGGTCTGGGATAGCATACAACTATGTACACTATGGCTTGCAGAGTTCCAAGGGTCAGAGGTGTCCAGAGAACACTGGAGCTGAGTGAGATCAAAGAGTATCTTATTTGATAATTGAACTGAGGTGCTACAATGTATGTACAAGGGCTTTTATACTATGGAGAACATTCCAAAGCAGTGTCTGGGTAAACATAACTCTGAAGGGCAGTACAGAATGTTAGTAAGGTACTAGGAAGCACTGGACAACCAAAAGCATCAGCAAATCTGAAAAATGCTATTTCTACTATTTTTATACTATTTTGCACTACTTACAACTTTTGCACACTTTTTGTACTTCTTGCACTATTTATCAAAGTCACAAAAGTAAACATTGCCACCATAGTCAAACAGTCAAAATAGTCAAAAAAAGTCCCTATAATCAAAATATTGAGTTGTGAAAGTAAATGTTGTTGCCATAGTCAAATAGTCAAAATAGTCAAAGAAAAAAAGGTCCCTATAGTCAAAATAGTGATTAGAAGAAGTACTTTGTTGAGGCTACCACCATATGCCAAAGGACATTCCAAAGCAATGTCTGGGTAAACATAACTCTGGAGGGCAGTACAGAATGTTGGTAAGGTACTAGGAAGCTGTGCCAGTAATCACTGGACAACCAAAAGTCTGAAAGTTAGTCAGAAAGTACAGTAATGGCAAGTCACTTAGAGGTGGGAGAAACATATTCTAAGAATGGAATGGAGATGGAGTAACTAGATCAAAACTAAAAACAAAGGCAGAATGGGGTTCTACAGAAGGCTCCTATGAGGCTGGACAGAGCCAGAAGTGCTCAGACTTTGGTGTGGGGCTCATGCATGTGTCAAGGATGTGGCAGTATCCCCTGGTTAGGGCCAAGCCCTTGAGCCATTGGAGTGTTTAAGTGTGTGTGTTTGACTTTTGAAGTCCACATTGTTGGAGTCTGAAAATATTTCATAGTGCAAAGTCTGAATGGAGTTCATGTAAGCCCCAACCCTTATTTTCTCAATCACCATGTCCTCCTCATTGGCAACCACCTTCAACACCAATGCAACCAACATGGTGTGGTTGATGATGACCATGGAGCAGCTAGGGGATAAACCCAGGGACAGTGTGGCTATCAAAATGGCCAAGTTTGATGAATGCCAATGATGCCAATGTGCTGAGCTCAAGAAGACATTAGGGGCAGAGGAGGAGGAGCATAGGGCTAAGGGTGCAGCAGCCAAGGGGGTCTGGAAAGCAAAGGAAGTGGCAGAGAAGAAGGCAGCTGAGCAGAAGAGGATTTGGCAGTTAGAGGCCAAGCATCAGAGGCTTGAAAATGAGACACATTGAATGCAGGAGGCTGGGCCTTTAGTGAGTGGTCACCTGATCACTCACAGGCTTTTACTATCAAGTCTAGGACCATCCTACAGCAGGTAGCAGCTGGGAGCAGCATGGCAGGTGACAAGCCCAAAGCATGCTCTGCCTGTGTTAAGGCTGACAAAGAGTGCATGAGTTGCAGCAAGTTGTGCCTTTGCTTCCAAAAGAGTAAAAAAAAGTGTGATCTGACTGTCCACTTCAGGTAACCCTCTCTCATAGGCATTTAGGCTGAATAGTTTCTCCAAACCATTCAAGCTAAATGCCCCTTAGAGCAAGGTCATCTCAGGGACATCTGCTGCTCCCCCATGGGAAAATGTGATTCTAGGGCATGGGATGGATGGGATTTCCCATATTCCCAGCCCTGGAATTTTCATTTAAATGAACTGGTTTGGGCATCCCATGATTGCCTTAGGTGTCTGGGGTCTCTCATTCAAAAAATGGAGCAGTATTTGCACCAGAATTCATTCTCCTCATGACAGTACAACCATGCTGATTTAGCAATACAGTGAGTGAAAAAACGTGTGCAATGTTTGGCTGATTTGTACTAAGTCCAGTGTAGCACCATGAGGCATGGGAATCCTGCTTAGCCTTGGTGAGATAGATGGTAGCACTTGCCCCCAGCTACAAAATGGTCCCAGGGTCATGTGATTTGGTGCAGTTGTCCTTGAGATATGTCAATTATAAAACAGGTACATCATTGCACACGTTTATTCACTTTTGAAAAGTGAGGGGTATCTAAGGGATATCAGTACTTGGTATAGCCTCCTTTTGCTTTAAGCACTGCCTCAACCCTCCTAGGCATGCTCTCAATCAACTTCTGACACTCCTCAGCTGGTATATTGTTCCATTCCACCTGAGTCCTCTCCCACAACTCCAATATCCCCTTGGGAGGGTGCTCATACTCTGCAAGCCTCCTCTTGAGGTAACCCCAGGCATGTTCTATGGGGTTAAGGTCAGGGGACTGTGCAGGCCATACCATGGTCCTAAAATCCTGCTCTTCTAGCCACTCGTTGACCTGCTTGCAGGTGTGCTTGGGGTCATTGTCCTGCTGGAAGATGATGTCAGGAGGATGGAGACCATAATATTCAAGGGACTCTTGTAGTTCATCCTTCAAAATTTGAAGGTATAGGTCCCCATCCATCCTACCATCAATCTTGGTAGCATATCCAACACCCTCCCAAGTCATACAGCCCCACATCATCAGAGAACCTCCTCCAAACTTCAGTGTCCCCTCTACTAGCCTATCACTCAGCTTCTCCCCTGGCTTTTTCCATGCCCATTTGTGCCCATCTGACCCCAGGCAATTAATTTTAGTCTCATCAGACCATACCACCCTCTTCCAGTCCTCCAAAGTCCAATCTTTGTGGGCATAGGCAAAGTCTAACCTTGCCTTGCGATGCTTGGCAGAGAGGATAGGTCGTTTTCACTTTACCACAGCCTTCATACCAGTCTTTTTCAGGTGCTGGCAGACAGTATTTGGGTGGAGGGGTTGGTTGATAATATTGGTGAGGGTTTTGGTCACCTGCACAGCATTTTCTGCCTTCTGAGTTGAGATGAGGTGGATGGCATGGCAGACATTAGCAGGGGAGAGCTTGGATGGACGACCTCCAGTGGACTTTTGCAGGCTGGAATGCTCCTTGGAACGAAGTCTAGATATGGTGGAGCGATGTAGGCCAGTACTAGAGGCAATAGAAGCAGGAGAATGACCAGAATCAAGCATAGTCAGGATAGTATTCCTTTGGGTGGCAGAGAGAGATCTCATGGTGGTAAAGGTTGGGAATAAAGAAGTGTGTGAACATATTCAAACTGAGACATAATGTTTATGTGTGTATCTTTGTTTGTAGGACCAAACAACCACAATTATTCCTTTATTTCCCCCAGATTCTACTGCCAAACCAAAAGTGAATAAACATGTGCAATGATGTACCTGTTTTATAATTGACATATCTCAGGGACTACTGCACCAAATCACATGACCCTGGGACCATTTTGTAGCTAGGAGTCAGTGCTACCATCCATCTCACCAAGGCTAAGCAGGATTCCCACGCCCCATGGTACTACACTGGACTTAGTACAAATCAGCCAAACATTGCACACGTTTTTTCACTCACTGTATCATCTCTTTATGAAGCAAGTAGAAACTGACACATAGCAATGCTGTTGAAACTTGCCATAGTTATCCTCACCAAATCCACAGACACAAAATGTCACATATTAAAACTAGCTATTTGATCAAAATTAAACATTGTGTGAACATGGAGACATATGAGAATTCACTCAGTTCTTCCCATAATATTGGTGGACTAGGAGGGAGAAGCTGGAGTTGCAACACAACAACCCAATGTACCTATGTATTGTAGCACACAGAAAACTAGTATGGGCAGACCCTAGCAGGGATTGTAGTGTTGATATGTTCAGTGTAGAAACCCAGAAAAAAAACAAAGAATGAAACAGACTACACTGGAAAAGAATTCCAAGTTGTTCATCTGGATTAATTACTATCATTGGGTCTAATAATCTCCAGTCAGCCCCAGAGCCTCTGGGGCACCATAACATCTTTTTTGGTGACATCACCACAATGTCTCTTGGTGACATCTCTGCATGGAACTATGGGGATCCCCATGCACAGGTTGACATTCACCTTGCTCTATACCTGACTCAAGGACCAGCAGATGATGAATATGTCCATCTGTTCAACATCCATCACATGAAGCACATCTCTCTGAGAGCCCTGTGCCACCTACATGATAACCAATGGGCCATGTCAGCAATCACACTATTCTCAAAGAGGCACCAGTTGAGGCTTGACAATGAGGATCATGTCAATGTCATGGCCAATGCCAACTTGGTCCCTTGCCTCGCACTGCATTACCTCAATTATACTCTGTATGTTAGCTCTCATCATGGTCTTGATGCAGCACTCCCAAATGTCAACATCAATCACAACTGGACAGCCAAGCTGCAGCTATCCATGGCAAACCAGTTCTAGCTGGACAATGCCATCAACTCCCTCCCATTTGACCCAAAGGGTCATATGATGTATATTGGGACATGACTGGATGACCAAATGTGGATTGTGATGGTCCCCAATAAGTTTTTTGATTTACAGGATCCCAAGAACACTCATGAGAAGCTCCCAGTCCTTGCCCACAAGCATCCAGTGGTGGAACCCAAGCATGCATGCATGAGGTGATGTTCATTGCCCATGTCCTTGCTGACATGTGATTGGAGGACATCCACTGCATCCATCCATATCCCAAGCCACTGACATGGGATACCATATGAGAATCAACTGAGATCCTGTGAGTACCATTTGAGATCTGGGCTTTCACATGGTTTCCCCCCCCCCATCTACTTTCATCAGCATTGCCCCTTCATTGCACAATACATGACCCATGCATGTATGGTGTTGTGCATGTTGCCAGTTGCATCAAGTTGCACATTTTTTGCAACCCCTTCTTTTGCAGAATTTTGATGGTCTTGGCTTACAGATTTTATTTTTCAGTGGACACTTTGGACAAGGGAATTGCACCATCAACCTCAGGCTCCTACACACCATCTGCTGTGAGTGTGAGGTTCACATATATATACCCAGGTACTATGACAGAGGAAGGGTGAGATCTGCACAAATCAATGATACACATGACATGTGAAAACACCAATATATCACAATGAATGGAGGACATATTCATGTGGAATATACAATATTGAGAAACTAACTAGATATGCAAATATATAGATGAGTTGAAATGGACCAAACAAAAGGTACCATTGGAGAGTGATAATCAGCAGATGTGCAGCAATATCCAATTGCACTTGACAATAAGATTTGATATAGATAAGGAAAACAGAATACATGAGAATGTTCTGACCATGATATAGAGAAGTGTGATGGATGTGACTTATCACAACACCATATACATCAGCAAACACCCAAGTCATTGTACTGTGTACTGTGCTGTACAGCTTCTGACAGCCAACTATGGATAGGACCCCTTTTGTGCAGTACTACCACAGCCCTGTACAGTTGCATACCAGTACCATACATTACCATTGTGGAATACTACATCTTCAAAATGTTGCCACTGTACAAGCTAATATAGCCCCTACACTCTGTATCCAGCTTACAGTGATGGATGTGCACTTTGGATGTGCCCCTATCCTTCCTGGTCATGACCTGTGGCTGTGCACATCACCCAGAGTGTTGCTTAGTCAGTAAGGGCAAGGTGGTGGAAAAATGAGAAGCAAACAATGACAAACAAAGATAGTATACATGTATACTAAATGAGTGACAGTGACATATGAGTGACAGCAAAACACAAGACAAAGAGACAAGTGTGAAAGACCTGGGACAAAGACCAGTCAAAAAAACAAGCAGTAGACAGACAAGTAGTGACCCCCCAGCAAAAAAAGCAGAGACAAACAGTGAGTGACTGGGAACAACAACAACAGAGAAACAGAGTTTGACCCCCCCTCCAACACACAGTAAGAAGAAAATGACCCCCCCCCACTGCAGACACTGAGTGAAGAGTGACACCCCCCCCACAAGCATAGACATAGTAAGCAGTGACACAGTGACAGAGACAGAGACAGCAAAGACAGTAACCCCCCACAGACACAAACAGAGTAAGCAGTGAGAGTGACAATTCCACATACACAGTAACAGAGACAAACACAAGGGTGACCTCCCAGACAAAAAAAAGAGGCAGAGAGTGAGAGTAACCCCCCAAAAAACAGTGACAACACACCCACATACCCAGAAACAGAGACAGAGACAGACATAGCAAAGACAGAGTAAACCCCCCCACACACAGTGAAAGGCATAGGCACAGACACCCCCAAGAAAAAAAAAGAGGCAGAGAGAGACCCCCCAGGGACAGTGACAAAGACAGACCCAGGCACAGAGTCAACAGTAATATGACCCCCCCAGACACAGTGACAGACACAGTGACAAAAAAAAAGAGGCAGAGAATGACCATGACAGACAGAGTGACAAGTGACAACCCCCCACACAGACACAGACACAGCATCATCATAAGGAGGGTAGCAAGGAGTTTTGTAGTGTTGGCAATTTGCAAGTTGGAATTTGCAGAACTGTTTTGTAAGGTGTAGTGTGCACAACTCATTGATGAGTTATGCAGACAGTGACCCCCCTCCCACAGAGCCACAGAGTGACCCCCCCCACTCACACCTAACACTCCCCTGGGGAATTATAATTACAAACTGCTGACCATTTTTTGTCAGAAATAATGCTGGGGATGGTTAGATAGACCCATTGGGAGGCCACATGTAGATTTGTAAAGAAAACAGCAGTCAGAATAAATTTCTGTGGGGAGTAGGAGGTTGGGGAAGCTGGGGAACACTATCTCATTGGGAAAAAATCTAGAAGCTTTGAAACCACTTGCATCATGTTCAGGAATGTTCATAACCCCTGGGACAGCTCATCTACAAATGCTACAGTGCTAGCCTCATTTTATTGAGCACTGTACTCCCAGGTACAGTATAGTGAGCAGGGTGACCATGTCAATGAAATAAAATATAGCATGATCTCCCATGGCTGTCCTGGGTTCCTATGGTGCATTGGACATTGGGGAGACTCGATAGGAACCACCAAACAACAATCTTGACCTGTTACACCTTCATGGCAAGGTGGCTGAGGCCAAGGAGGCCATGTTTGTCCATGTTCAAACTCCCAAAATTGCCATAAAAACACATCCAAACATGAGTATTGGATGGATGAACTCCATCAAACATGCTTTGGAAAGGACTTGGAAACTTTTCTACTTTACAAGGTTGGGGGGCAGGGGGATGACCAGGTGGAGGTAGGACATCTCATTGGAAACAAATGTCACACCTCTGCAATCATTCCCATTACATTCATGGAGCATTAGGACACTGGGGATTACACTAGCACCCATGGTACAGTGCCCACCTGATTTTATTGAGCACTGAACAATGGAGTACCTCTGGAGTGCTTGCCAACAGCCAATCAGATTCAAATGGTAGGCTGAAGGCCTAGTGTGGAAGCAGCCCTGCAGTGCACCATATGGTGCAATGACTGTGCCATGCCTAAACCAGCCCATCAACCCAAAAGGAAGTTGGCCCCTGTGAGATACAAGAGAGGGAGTCACCTGACTAAGAGGTGGCAATCATGTGGTACTGCTAACAGATGCTGATGGGTTCTGAACAGCAAATGAGGCAGAAGCATGCCAGACAAGTGCTAGAGCAAGTGGACAGGGGTGGAGCAGAGTGGAGAGGGGCCAGTGACATGGGGGAAGGTCCATAAGTGTCTGTGATGATGGCAGGACAGGCTAGAATGGAGGAACAGGCATGACAAATTGTGTGGCCTACTGGTTCATACACATCCCCCTGGGGCTCCAGCTCCATGGTCTCTGGGAGCATTGGAGACCATCAGAGGTAGGCCTGGCACTTGCTTACATAAACACATGCCATCAAAGATCATGTGGTACCTGAGAATATGTACATAAGAAAGCATGTGCAGAAGCTACATATCACCACAAGCATTTCACAATTTTTCTTGAGAAAAAATGCTGAAAAAAAAGAAGAAAGAGATACTCTTTTTTGACACATGTTTTCAAAGAGAAAAGGCAATAATAATGCTGTGTTTTCTTTGCATGATTTACTAAAAAACATTAGTTGATGCTAATACCCATTAGTGTAGAACCTAATGGGCATTACCATTAATTCATATTTTTTGGCAGAAAAGACAAAGAAATTATTACATTATATTCACCTTTTTTCTTTGAAAACAGCTAAAATAAAAGAGTATCTCTTTCTTCAATTTTTTCAGCATATTTTGGGAGGAAAAATTGTGAAATGCTTGCAGTGTATGACATACTGTACTGTAAATGTTAACAGAAAGATCCCATCACTGATCTGTGACTAGAATCTGATTAGATGCCATTGACCCCCACCCCACTGGTCAACATGTCACTCACTACAGGTAGGTTGTCATCATAAACATCCCAGGCCTGTGATGTCAAGCTGGTTCTAATGCTTTTGACCATGTCATGCTTGTGAGAAGATGCAATCAACTGATTGACCCAAAAGCATACCAAAACAGACATCAACATGGGGGGAAGGTGATCTGATCATCATCATGTGACCAGAGAGAGATCCAGGAGGGGACCCCCAACCAAATTGGGAAGAACCAGAGGTGTCTGGTGCCAAGAGGAGATTATTAGGCTGGGAAGGCTGTACTTGGTGAGGATGGTGGACAAGTCTTTGGAGTCAAAGAGTCAATTGTAGTTGACAAAGACATGGTTTCAATAGAGGTCTGCCACCTCTGGCTTGTCTGGGAAGCATGCTCTGGCTGCCACCTCTGCAAAGGGTCTTGCCAAGGCCAGGTCTTGGACTAGGATGTCACTGGTGATGCCATCCAGGGCATGGGGGATCAGCTTGTCTTTCCCTGTCAGTGTGCTTGTCTTGAGATATCGACAGAGCAGGGAGATGTGCTTGCCCAACACTGCCAGGTTTCTAGTGGGCTGTGTCTGTGTATTGCAATAAGTCATGGCAGTCAGTTCTGTACCATGACATGGGGCACCACTGAGCATCTGTGCTCAAAACAGAAGTAAGCTCTGAAGCTCTGCATAGCTTTTCAGCCATGCTTGCAGTGTACTCCTGTTCCAAATGATGGTTCCCTCCCTTATCATGGCAAAGTGGGCAAAGGTGGCCTCATCTTGGAGAAACTTCTTCACCAGTTGATCCTGATGAGTGAGTTGAGGGTTTCTGGCATCTGAAAGGAAGGAGTAGCCCACATCCTTGTTGATCAGGTCATCAGCAATCTTGTCATACTCCACTCTGATGTCATGGCCCATCAAGATGCCCTCCTCCCCAGATCTGGACCAGCTTTGCCTCCATCTCTTTAAAGACCTTGCAGAGGTCAGCAAAGTGGATCTCATCTCCCCTGTAAAGCATGCTCTTCCATGTCTTGGTGTCAGTCCACCAGACATCTGGGAGGCTCATGGTGTCATAGGCCAGGGAGCTTGCTTGGTGTTGAAGGGACCATAGTTGGGAGAATGTGTACCATGTCTTCTCCACAAAGAAGTTTTCCAGAACCAGGCAATGTTCCAGCTCATCACTCTGAGGGTCTGCCTGTATGTGATGGTGGATCTCTTGCAAGAAGGTGAGGCACATGCAGTACTCAAACTTGGCTATGATGCCTATGACATCATGTGGCTCTTTGAAGGACCCATCTTGTCTGAGTGTCAGTAGGGCTAGACACCTTTCAGTGGGATCTACAATTTCCCTGTCCTCTTGAGGTGTCCATGCTATGGTCCACACCTCAAACAACCCCTCATGTATCAGAAGCAATGCATCCCTGCCTTCTGAGCCATTGATGCAAAGCACTGCCAGTAGGTCCATGAGCTGTTGTTGGACCCAGAGAATGGCCTTCCAGTATACTCCTATCTGATCAACATGGCCAGCAGAGCCACCACTGGGAGGATATACTTTTTCATGGTTGACTTGTACAGGTGCTTGTGGAAGGGAGTGTTGGAAATGCCACTGGATGGAAATAAGTGACCAGTTGCCTATTTGTTTTTGGATTGAGCAGGGTGCTTACCTCTTGATGGGGTCAGGAGAATTTAATCTTTGTAAGACCAGCTCCCCTGTCCTGTCTAGCAGAGGATGGCCTCTTCATAGTATGCCTCAACTACATCCTTCAGTCCAGGAATGTCCCCATCATCACTCTTGGGCAAGGCCACCAAGCTACACAGTTGTTTGATGTCCATGCCAGCCACCTGCTCATGCCATCATGTTGTCAACAAACCAAGGACTGACCATGCAACCATCCAGTGGAGTTTGGATGACTTGGAGTGTGGGTTCCAGTTCCTTGAGCAAAGAATCCACCAGGGACTGGGTGCAATGTAGGTTGACTGTTAGCTTCCACATTTTGCACCTCCCAAAATGTTTGTACATCTCCTGCCCCCTTCCTCAGTTGCTGTATCTTGCAGGGACACCAAGCA
Source organism: Pisolithus marmoratus (assembly GCA_024613145.1). Taxonomy (NCBI): domain Eukaryota; kingdom Fungi; phylum Basidiomycota; class Agaricomycetes; order Boletales; family Pisolithaceae; genus Pisolithus; species Pisolithus marmoratus. Next base: position 2,252 of record JANFAE010000634.1, on the reverse strand, counting down.
GGAGGCCTTGGAATGGTAGGGTGATATTTTGAATGATGCTTTTGCAGCCATTCCCCTGACCTTGATACAAACATACATTAACTGCATGCCATTCCATCATGGACTTTCAGTCCATGCACTATTGTCCTAGGCACAGGAATGTGGGAAGGGAGTTCTTTAGCCACTCTAAGTGCTGAGATGGCCAGGTTGAACTGATGATCATGGTATCTGGACTGTGTTCCATGCAATTTTGTTAGGTGGTGTTTAACTTCACCTGGAGCCAGAGCTGCCTGACAGAATCTGACAAGTCAGGAAGTGAAACTCTGCATTCACTGCCAGGTTAAGTGGTCCAGGTAGGTGTGGTGGAGCAATCCATTGGTATGGCTGGCAGGGGTGGTACCAGTGGTGGATGTTGATGGCAATTGGCTGGCCTGAGTGGTAGATGTAGAGTGAGATTGCATCACTGACTGTAGGAATGTGAGTCACATAGTTGTGAGCAATGTGATGATGGCAGTGACTCACCAGGAGTGATGGTAATGGTGGTGGCAATTGCTGAGTAGCAGGGGCTGACTTGTCAGACATGGGTGAGCCCATGTTTACATCATCTTGTGTAAGCTATTTGATTCCCCATTGCAAGAAATAAGTGACCAGTTGCTTAATTTTGGGGGTGATTTCATGCTCACCATGTTGGACCATGCTGATGGTGATGCTTCCTGGGGGGTGACTGTTGGAGTGGGTCCATGGTTTAGTTGCTGTGGGTGAGCACATGATTTCATCTTGAGGGGGCATTGGACCTGAAGGTGTAGCTTCTTTTGATGTCTGTTGGTCATGGTTAGTGCTGCCCACATTGGCAAAGATATGCACCATCTACTGACTGATGTTGCAATGGAGGTGCTCTGATGACTGGTGATATTGGAAGTCAGCATTGTGGTCTTGCCATGGGGTACCTATTAGGGTGCTCACTTGATCTATATCACTGTCACTCTCCTGTGCCTGTTAACATTGTTTGTGCAAAATAAGTGACCAGTCACCTATTTTTTTTTATGCCAGTGAAGCCCTCACCAAATCCATGCTGGCCCTGCTGGAACTGGGTTCCACTTCTTCTCCAGGGATCTGTGATGGGCAGATTAAGCAACCAGTTGCTTATTTTTCTGGTTGAATAGCACTACTCACAGTGTGAAATGCATGCACCCCTCTGCTTGTACCTGGTGCCAATCCCTTGTCATGGGTCTGTGCAATGCCAGAAATAAGTGACTGGTCACTTATTTTCCATCAGTGAGGCACTCACCAAGTCCATTTTGGCCCTGCTAGGACCAGCTGCCATTGCTGTTCCAGGTCCCTGTGATGGGCAGAATAAGTGACCAGTACTTATTTCTCCAGTGAATAGGCACTCACCAAGTCAAATTGTTCCAAGGTTGGATCACCTGCACATAAAGTGTCAGTAATATTGCCAAATAAGGAAATGATTTCCCACCACTTACCTTGATCCCAGGTCCATTCCATCTAGACCCAGCCTTTACAATGTGAGACCTGAGGTTGTCAGCAAACTTGAAGGGTTTGGGACAACCCTTGTTAGTGCAATGACAGATGAACTTCCCCTCCAAATTCTTCTCCACCACTATGGTTTGGTTGGTGTGAGGAAGGTAATGGTAACCTGGGAACAACACTTCTTGAGTGGCTGAGATAGGAAACCTTGCTGGAAAAGGTGTCATTGCATGAGGAACAGACATAGGTGGTGGACATGGCTGGGATGGTGGTGGTAAGAGTGAAAGAAGCAAAAAAGGAAAAGTTCCCACAGTTACACCTATATATACATGATGTAATACCTCCATTTGGATTTCCCATTAGGAAATTTTATTATTTTATTTTTAACTGGATAGGTGGTGCATTGTGTTGTCAGACAAGTGACCAGTCACTTATTTCACTTGCCTTGTCAGTTGGCACTTGGCCATGCCCAGCTGCTTGTTTGACTTGCCTACTTCCTGGGGAGAGAGATTTGCTAGTATGGATGGCATCAAGCTAGTATTTGACAGTCCTTTGCTCATGCCTCACAAATAGGCAACCAGTCACTTATTTTCCAGAATGGCAAGCAGGGTCACTTGATGGCAAAGACAACACAGGTAGCCTGTCACTGGTCACCTGAGCATACCACCTTGCTCATGGGTTAGAATAGCAACCAGTGGCCTATTATTCTTGTCAGTTCCTTGACCCCCCAGAATAAGTGACCAGTCACTTATTTTTGCCAGTGGGCAGACAGGTTTTGTGTGGGAAAT
>JANFAE010000633.1:0-49833 GCA_024613145.1 Pisolithus marmoratus | reverse complement strand
CACCCCTTGTGCAGCATAAGGCTGTATGAGTTGAACCACAAAAAAATCAGCAACAGATCCATCGATAGATTAGGTTCTCAGCACTCACGAGCATGGGATGACAAGAGTCTCCAAGAAGAGCTAGTTTACCGTCCTTGTGTACCCAAGTTTCTAAAGGCGCGCGGTCCATCAATTTCCACTTGAGCGATGAAGGGATGAGCGAAAGGAGTTTCTGGATGCTGGTTTCCCGATAAATGGAAGAGACTTCTAGAAAGAGATGCAATCAGAATTACCGTGGCTCCATCCAACAAACTCCGCCCTCATCCTCTCAGCGCTTTCCTCTATTCTCCAGAGTTCTTCTGGTGGGTCTCTGTCGGTATGGCACATGACAATGTTGTATTCCTTTTTGGCTCGCTATTGGAATCAAATTCAGTCTTGCATACATTTTCAAGGCGGTTGGGAGCGAGGGGAAGGCAAGTGAAAAGGAAACAAAAACGACTTCTCACAATGTTGTATGCTACGATGTGCCGCTCCGGGCCCAACCACATGGTCATCTCTGCAGTTTCAACAAGGCTCCTTAAATCTGAGTCTGCAAGGAGCATTTCAGTTGGTAATACAGCCCGGTAGGCGGCATCACCCGTGGGTGTTGGTTCGTCCGGCCTCCCAACGACATAGTGACGAGTTATGCTCTTCAGACCGTCCGCGCCAATTACCAAGTCCGCATGGACAACTTCACCAGATCTCAGCGTTAAGGTGGGTACGGATGGGTCCATGGCAATGACCCGGCAACCCGTTCGGATGTTCACATGCGGCTTTGCAAGGTCGTACAACATGCGATGCAAGTCAGCTCTCTTTCAACTAAGGCATCAACGAAAGGAAGCAAGTAAAAAGGAAGGACCGCTGACGTGTACGTGGTAGGGCGGTGTCCCGTAGTCCTTCAACATCAGTTGCCCATTGTATCCACGATAATGTCTCTCCAGAGCACCCTTTCACGCCGATGAGGCATGTGGTGTAAGGGAAGTGGAAGCTAGTAGAAATGAAACACATACAACGTCGCAAGTGCATTGCCTCTGGTTTGACAGCAACTTCTTCCAGTCGCTTTTCGCGGCCCCAGCGAATCAACAGGCGGGATATGTTGGGACTAATGAAAATGCCAGCGCCTATTTCACCGATGGTTGCAACACTTTCTAAGATGGTAACTTTATGGCCTGCCATCGCAAGGCAAATGCAGCTGCAAGACCCCCTAGCCCGCAGCCTACAACCACGATATTCAGAGAGTGTGTTGCTCGTCGTCCCTGATACATTTCTGACGGCAACTGGAGAGGAGTTCGTTATGCTGAATGGAATGACGTGCTGCTGGTCACTCACAGGTTCGATGGGAGCGGTTGCAAAGTTGACTGCGGCGACCTTGGGTGGAGCATCAGTGGGCGCCACGGTACCTACAGTAATAAAGTTATTCATGGGCAGTCACACCGCGGCAGGTTGAAGAGGAAACTAGGATGGACTTCGATGAGGACCTCTACTGGTCTGATCACCTTGCCTAGGAAAGCCTGGTTTCTGGCAAACAAAGACGGAGGGGAAAACAACCACCAGCGCCCAGTCAACGTTCAACGGTCGAACCATTAGTGTATATATTGTCATAGAAATACGGATCACTGAGACCGTAGTCGTTTCGGTAGGACCCCGAATATGGAATTGCATCGGTCTCCGGACAAAACTTGACCGGTGACCTTTTGTAGCCACTTGTAGTAGTCTGGGCAAACTTATGGTCCACGCTTCTAATAGTTTAGCGGTATAATGTACTATGATTTGTTTGTTCACATGATCACATTTGAACCTCGTTCAGTTTCGGCTGGTATAGTACGGCCAACTATTGCATGTCCTGGTTCGAACGCTGATTTTCAATCCCTCAATCATGACGTTGAAGTAGTACTGCACAATAGGAAACACCCCAACCACTTCCGAAAGACACCACCCCTGTTCACTATAATACAATGATGCTTCAGTGGCTCTTGAATGGCGAAAAGGGTTACTCGTAACTTACGTTAACTGCAGCTCTTAAATGATTATTGATAAAGCTTCTGATGTGACGAACACCACATCATGACGTTGAGGGTGTTGCCAATGGACCTACCTCACTCTCGCCGTGCTCCCGCCACCACACTTCAGCTGCCTCGTCGGCATTGTATCCGAACTGGATTGCATCCTTCTCTTTCCGCTGGTTGGTTTTGCCTTGAGTGTTTGGGTCAGTGTTATCAACAGACACGTCTTCCATAGCTGCGCGCATCTTCCTGTCGCGTTGTTCTTGTTCCGGCCCGTCAGGAAGGTGAAAAATGCCCTTGTTGAAGTGGGAGAACGTTTGTGTGTCAGTTGCCCGATCATAACGGACTGCTTCGTAGGCGTGAAGGAGAGGTGCGATCTGAGCACGGGAGGACAAGTGAGAGAACAGGTTTCCAAGGACCGCTGCATCCTCGATCTGGTCGCAGGCGGAGTTTATTTTAGGATCGGCGCAACAGAGGTTTAAGATCAACAAACAATTAGAGAAGAAACCTGTTGGACTCACAGCCACGGCTGCCCCTTGACCTGCATAAGGCTGTACGAAACCATGCAACAATCATGTCAGCACATCAGTGATAAATCCATCGATAGACTAGGCTCTCAGTGCTCACGAGCATGGGATGGCAAGAGTCTCCAAGAAGAGCTAGTTTACCGTCCTTGTGTACCCAAGTTTCTAAAGGCGCGCGGTCCACTAATTTCCATTTGAGCGATGAGGGGATGAGCGAAAGAAGTTTCTCGATGCTAGATATCCGACAAATGAAAGAGACTTCTGGAAAGAGAAGCAATCAGAATTACCGTGGCTCCCAGCCTACGAACTCCGTCCTCATCCGCTCAGCACTTTCCTCTATTCTCCAGAGTTCTTCCGGTGGGTCTCTGTCGGCATGGCACATGGCAATGTTGTATTCCTTTTTGGCTCGCTGTTGGGAACAAACGTCAGTCTTGTATACATTTCCAAGGCGGTCGAGAGCGAAGGGAAGGAAAGTGACAGGGATACAAAAACGACTTCTCACAATGTTGTATGCTACGATGTGCCGCTCCGGGCCCAACCACATGGTCATCTCCGGAGTTTCAACGAGACTCCTTAAATCTGGGTCTGCAAGGAGCATTTCGGTTGGTAATACGGCCCGGTAGGCGGCATCACCCGTGGGTGTTGGTTCGTCCGGCCTCCCAACGACATAGTGACGAGTTATGCTCTTCACACCATCTGCACCAATTACCAAATCCGCATGGACAACTTCACCGGATCTCAGCGTCAGGCTAGGTGTGGATGGGTTCATGGAAACGACCCGACAGTTCGTTCGGATGTTCACATGCGGCTCTGCAAGTTCGTACAACATGCGATGCAAGTCAGCTCTCTATAGGGGTATCAAAAAAAAGAAGTGAGAAAAAAGGAAGCATTGCTAACATGTACGTGGTAGGGCGGTGTCCCGTAGTCCTTCGTCATCGAGTCACCCCATTGTACCCACGATAATGTCTCTCCTGAGCACCCTTTCACGCCACCGAGGTATGAGGTGTAAGGGACGTGGAAGCTATTAGAAACGGAACACATACAACGTCGCAAGTGCATTGCCTCTGGTTTGACAGCAACTTCTTCCAGTCGCTTTTCGAGGCCCCAGCGAATCAGCAGGCAGGATATGTTAGGACTAATGAAAATGCCGGCGCCAATTTCACCGATGGTTGCAACACTTTCTAAGATGGTGACTTTATGGCCTGCCATCGCAAGGCAAAATGCAGCCGCGAGCCCCCCTAAGCCGCAGCCTACAACCACGATATCCAGAGAAAGTGCTGCTCGTCGCCCCTGATACATTTCTGATGGCTGAAGGGGAGTTCGTTATGTTGAATGCGAATGATGTGCCGCTGGTTACTCACAGGTTCAATGGGAGTAGTCGCATTGACTGCGGCGGCCATGGGTGGCCGACTATTAGTCGGCGCCACGGTACCCACAGTAACAAAGTTATTCATGGACAATCACACGATAGCAGGTTGAAAATAAGCGCGGAGGAAACAGGATAGACTCTCATGAAGTCTTCTGCTGGTGTTCATATAGGTGCACCTATTTGCTCATCTCGGTCAGGATAGCAAGGTCTTTGGCAACCGAAGACCGGGGAAATACGGCACATATAATCCCGCTCAGGGTAAATGATCATCGCCGGCGCGTGGTTAACGACCGAAATTGGCGTAATGTGAAATCGTCTTCTAACCCGATCATCGGAGTCTGCCAGAAGTGGCAGGGGCCGTAGTCCCCACCGGTCACCCTTCGTGTTGGAGACTAATTGGAGACCTGTGTTGCCTGATCAGACAGTAACTCATTATTTGGTCAGTAAAAATTGCGTGCTGGGTGCGGGGATGTGCGCAACATATAAAAAACCAACGTATCATTCCGGCTGGCAGAGTCAAACATAAGAAGCCATCGAAGGCTGGCGACGTTCTCAGAAGCAATCACGCTGACTTGACTCTGATAGAGCGGTGTTGGCAATAATAATGCGGGTCATCTCTGGCCAGCAGATTGCGAGCATCGTGCATTCCAGACGTGACTTCTTAGGAACTCCCTTCAAAGGAAGACAACCTGGAGAGATTTGTTTGTCAGATACATTTTGTGAGCTGTTGAAACAAGCGAGAGAGGACTTCGATGCTCACAAACGACGAACAAACGAGTTACCCTGGGTATCAAACTGCCGTAGCTTCCATCATGCAAAAAGAATTTAAAACACTCGTAGCAGTATTAGGACGGGAAGTGAACCACTAGTACTTTGCGTGGGCAGAGGGTCGACAGCAGCTGGGTCGATGGTGAAGGTGCAGCGTTGTTGCAGACAAGACCTCCTGAAGCTTGAATCTTGAAGGCCAAGTGACCGCCATCCATTCATGACGCGATAGCCTGAAACCTGTCATTTGAAAGGTATTCAACTGTGGGCTTATGTCATCTCCTTGGTGTTTGTATTATATAAGCCGTGTAGAGAACTTTCACTCCCAGAAGGTGGTTGAGTACGTAGCAGAGGGCTCACATATCCACAGTCGGGCCACGTCGTAGTAAACGATGCGGCCATTAGCTGTCTTTCTTCTTCTGGGTGCCCTGCTCTCAGCATCTCGGACACTTGCATTCAAATCTAGCGACTTTAAGACATGTGCCCAGTCCGGGTTTTGTCGACGTGGTCGTGCGCTCTCAGCGCGCGCACTCGCAGCGGGCTCCTCATGGCGGTCACCTTACGCGATTGACCCGTCGTCTGTCCTATTTGCACCTGACCAAGCATCGTTCACTGCGTCCGTAAAGTCTGCGTTATATCCTGAAGTGAACTTTGGCCTTGACGTGCGTTTGCACGAGGACGGCGTCGTGCGCGTGCGTATGGACGAAGTAGGTGGTCTACGAAAGCGGTACGACGAGGCTGCCAGCTGGGCACTAGTTGCACCGCCTCACATCAGCCGCGATACCGTATGGAAAGTAGACAAGGGTACAGTGCGTGCGGTATATGGAGAAAGGAAAAACATCGAAGTTATCATCGAATTCGAGCCACTCAAGGTCACTCTCCTTCGAGATGAGGTTGAGCAGGTCGTATTGAACGACAGGGGTTTGCTGCACATGGAACACTTCAGGACCAAGGACGACACTAAACCTGCGACTATCCCAGAGGGGGAGGCGCAAACTGCTTTACAGTTGAACAATTATGCATGGTTTGAAGGTGAGGAGCAAGATGCGTGGTGGGAGGAGACCTGGTCTTCATGGACCGATTCAAAGCCCAAAGGTATGTTCTTAGCAGTTACAGTGTGCTCACCAACTCAGTGTTTATTTTGCAGGCCCCGAGTCTCTTTCTCTCGATGTTACCTTCCCTAACCACCGTCACGTCTATGGAATACCTCAGCATGCCACCAACCTCTCACTTCCAACCACCACTGGCCCTGATGCTGGCTACACAGACCCCTATCGCCTGTACAACTCAGATGTCTTCGAGTACCTAGTTTCCTCCCCCATTTCTCTCTACGGCTCCGTCCCACTGATGCACGCACACAATGCCAAGTCTACTGTTGCAATCTTCAACGCTGTGGGTAGTGATACCTGGATCGACGTCGGCCGCACCGAGACCGGGACAGAAACACACTGGATATCTGAGTCTGGCGTCCTCGACGTGTTTCTACTACCTGGTCCCACTCCTGCGGACGTTTTTGCCCAATACGCGCGCTTGACAGGGACCGCACCCCTCCCCGCGCATTGGGCACTAGGGTATCACCAATGTCGGTGGAACTATGTGAACTCAGATGACGTTCGCAGTGTTCAGAAGCGACTAGACGACGCGGACATGCCTGTCGATGCGTTTTGGCTTGATATTGAGTACTCCGAAGGACACAAGTACTTTATCTGGGATAAGAAAAACTTCCCCGACCCCGTCGAGATGATCAAGGATGTCGAAGCATTGGAGCGCAGGGTACGTGGTCTGCATTGCAGTCATACCTTATATCTTCTGTTACTGAAATGTGCATGGTTTGCGGTAGATGGTAATAATCGTGGACCCACACTTTAAGCGGGATTCTGGCTACCCCGTATATGAGGCTGCTTCTGAACTTGACGCACTCGTCAAGGCTAAGGGCGGGTCTGGCGAGTATGAAGGATGGTGTTGGCCCGGCTCCTCTTCATGGGTTGACTTTTTCAATCCGAAGAGCTGGGATATGTGGGTATCATTTTTCAAGATGAAGAGCACAGACGGGAAGTGGAGCTGGATCGAGAGCACGGAAAACGTTGGGATCTGGAACGATATGAACGAGGTTGGTGAACTGGCTCGGGTATTCTCGTCGACGCTTATGCTGCCGATAGCCTTCCGTATTCAACGGTCCCGAAATCTCGATGCCCAGGGATAATGTGCATTATGGAGGATGGGAGCATCGTGACGTCCACAATATTAATGGCATGATGTTTGTAAGCTGCTTTACTTCCGCTTCCATTCGAACACTACCCTTATCCATGTCCCTTATAGACCAACCAGACATACAACGCCCTCATGCATCGATCTGATCCTCCAAAGAGACCATTTGTCCTGACGCGCTCCTTCTATGCTGGATCTCAACGCTTTGGAGCTATGTGGACGGGCGACAACGCTGGCACGTGGGAGCATATGGCTGTCGGTATTAAGATGGTACTTGCGAATGGGTTGGGTGGTTTCGGATTTGGAGGTTGTAAGTTTTCCCTTACAACTGGTATCTCAAGGTGTTGTTATTTATTCGGTCCATTCTTAGCTGACGTTGGTGGTTTCTTCGGAAACCCGGATCCTGAGATGCTGGTACGCTGGTACGCCGTCGGTGCGTTCAGTCCGTTCTTCCGGGCCCACGCGCACATCGACGCGAAACGTCGTGAGCCATATTTGTTGGACGAGCCGTACAAGAGCATGTTAAGAGACATGTTGAAGTTGAGGTATGCGATGTTACCAGTGTGGTATACGGCATTCAAGGAAATGAGTACTACGGGCATTCCGATTCTGCGGTGAGTTCATGTTGTCATTGATCTGGCTGCACACGTACTCACTACGATGACATCTTGTAAGTCCGCAGTACGTGGTGTTCCCAGAAGATTCTGAAGGCTTCGCGATCGATGACCAATTCTATATTGGCTCATCCGGCCTTCTCGTCAAACCTGTTACGACGCGCGGAGCGACAAGCGCGTTCGTGTACCTCTCCGACCCGCAGATATACTACAATTATTTCACCTCTCACGCCTATCCAGCGCCAGCGAAGAAAGCTGTTCATGGCCGAACCGTGACAGTTCCTGCAGCACTTCATGAGATACCCTTGCTTATCCGAGGTGGATCGATCGTGCCCACGCGCGAGAGGCCGAGACGGTCATCAGCCTTGATGCGCCATGATCCGTTTACGCTACGAGTGGCTCTCAGCTCTGATGGTTCTGCCACTGGTGAAGTATATCTTGACGATGGAGAGGGGTATGGATACACTAGTGGTGAATATGTGTGGCGCCAGTTTGGCGCTGAGATGAAGAAGGGAGGCTGGGGTAAGGCCGAGGAATTGAAGATTTGGAGCAAAGACCTGGCGATGCAGGGAGGTTCGAATGACGTTGTGGTGCACAATCCAGCAAATGCCTTTGCCGAGAGTGTCTCGGGCGTGCGTGTGGAGCGGGTGATCGTTCTCGGTGTCGGTTCACGGCCTACCGCGGTGCGTGTCAATGGTGGGTCGATGGTGGAGTGGGAATGGCAGGAAGGCATTGGGTCCGGTGCGACTACAGAGGGTAAGGGGGGCGTATTGGTGATAAGGGACCCTGCGGTGGGCGTTGCCAGTGACTGGCAGATTACGGTTGTCTTTTGATCTCGTGTATACCATTCAAATAGGGGCTCCGGCCCGGTGATTAATCGTGGCATTTTTTTTTCGCCCCCCGCATCTCGAAAATAAATAAATACAATAACCACTAATTCACGGGCGACGACGACATCGCAAACGACGTTGAAGGACTGGCCGGGACGTGGCTCAGAGCGAATTAATGAGGCTTAGTCTGCTGTGTTGGTTCGGTCATTCAAACTCGAATATCGACCAAGGGAACATTTACACAGGCTCGTCACCCCAACCACCGCATTCTGGAACCGTCCTCGTGAGTCCAACCCCCTCATGCCACCTTGGACCACAAAGATGAAAGACAACATCAACAGTGACCGTAGTTCAATGGGCACGGACGTCGTCCAGAAAGATGGCTGGCGGGAAACTTGTTACACCGACGTCGATTGGACATACCCTCCGCTACGATGTCCCCACTCGTGCGGAGCATCCGACTCCCGTCTCATGCGGCTCTTAGCGCAGAGAACCCATAACGCTTGTGGGTCAAAGAAACCTTGCATCTCCGTCGTTGATCGACGGGTGTACCCTACGCTGACACCGACATCCTCCTCTACGTCGTTGTCTTCCGCCGCGTCCTCATCCATGTTCACTCGTCATAGTCTCAGCAGCACACCCACCACGCCGCCAAGTTCACCTTCCAAGTCCACTCAATCAAGCACTCCATCGCAACTTCATGCTGTTCTTTCATTCCACCACTCAAGCAACACAAAGGCCAGGCGACCTGCAGAAATTGAATCCCGGCTTCACCGTCAAGTCTCGTACGCCAAACCTCCTTTTTATCATGCTTCTCTCCTGCGCTCTTCTTTACCGCGACGTAAAGGAAATTTCAGGAAATCATCTCGTCCAGCCATCGACTTCTTTCGTGAAGAAGTAAGCAAACCGGGCGGCTTCACTCGCATTTCTGTCCCCCCGAAGGACGTCCTTGGAAGTGACACGTCTAGTATGGCTGTCCGTGTTGCAGAAGCCGTTCTCTGCTCATACGAGACGTGTTCTGCATTCTCCGGCTGGTATGGATTGAGCCTTTCAAAGGACTTGTATAATACCAAGCGGGCGGCCATTGGTACCAGACAACGTTCAACATCTCATAGGAACTCACTGGACATTTCGATTGCTGAGGAAGATGTGGATGAAGGGAGAGAACAATGGTTAGAGACAGCTAGGAAATTGGTGGGACCCGTCACTCTCCGACCTCGGTCTAGGCTAGATACCATCTCCCAACCAGCTGCTGCGGGGTTGTACCAGTCATCGTGTAACCGAACGAATCAAAGGTTGGTACAGAGTTCTGGACAGACACGTTTTGTGGCCTTCGGTCAGATGAAGACAAAGGATATAGAAGACGGAGCTCCCGCCAAGGGTCTTGCACCGAACTGGTGGTGTCCCCCATCTACCCCCGTGCCGATGACCTCTGGGATCCAACCTGTCACGCTTGGCTCGCATGTACCTCAACGTTGCCGGCCCAAGTTGGGGTATTCCCAAGTCGTCGGGTCTGGAAATAGCAATGTGCACCCTTCCACTGGTGCAACTCGGAGCGCACACCCGGGAAAGGATGGTGAGTATATCTCGCATCCCACCTTGGGTATCTCCCTACGTTCCCTTCTGTGCTAATGAGGGGCTGTATTGGGCCACTTCTATGTGGATATCTACTACTGTCTGTACCATTTGATATTGCTTGGTTTTTTCTCGTTGCTCTATCTTACGGAATCAGGTCTAATACCCTTTTTCTTCTTCGGTGCGTAAAATTTAGGAGCGTCCTCAATGCTGGAACCCTCACCATCTCGTAATCCAAGCACTCAACCCCAAGCTCCATTGGGTATATTCCCTTCTCATCTCAACCCTTCTTTCAAACTTGCAGATGTGACATCTTCAAATTCTGGAAGGACCAAAGAAGTGAACCAAGGTGGACGTTCGAAAAATGACACAGCCACTATACAAATAGCATCCTCTCGGAAGTCCGAGGCTGGCCCTTGTATTCCTCAGCCTCCCCCGGCTTTTCACTCTACTCCCTCAAATAGCAAATCTACGAGCCGCATTTCCCACTCATCCGTTTCGGGTAACCCCAAACCAGCTACGAGTGATGATCGTACCGTTCAGAGGCGACCTCGAAGTGCTGGAGGTGGGATCGAGCGAGGAGGACGATCGAGGAATACAGAGCTTGACCTGTCACTGCGCGCTCTAGTGGGCAATCTACCAAATGGTGTGGGGCTAAGGAAGGATGCACAAGGGTTCTGGGAACCAGTTACGCCCCCTTGTTCGCCACACGTTACCCGAGGTGTGTCATGTCTCTTTCGTTGTCGGAGATTGCTGGCTCCTGGCTGAACCCGTGCCTTGCAGCGAAGGAAGCTAGGTCGACACGATTGGGGTCTGTAGATGGGTCTCCGTCTTCAAGTGGTGATTCCCCTGGTTCGAACAGGAGGTCGACACCCGCGTCGACTGCAGTGTCCAGTGCTACGTCACCCTCTCCCGACTCTCCAGGCTCTTACTACTCACTCGAATCGCATAATTCATGCGATTACCTTGATCTGCCAAATCCGAGCTCGCTGCTTCCTGCGTTTTTGGCTTCGGCTGGGAAACGAAAGAAGTCCTCTCGAACGCGGGAGATCGTGGACAGGTTGAAGCTCAATAACGTAGCCGTAGACGACGATGCGAGTGACAGTGGGACTATGCCTGATACAACAGGCAGTGCGAGCAAGGTGCCGTTGCGCGACGGTTTCGAAGATGCCCTGTCCATGAAATCACCGAGCGTGTCGTCAGGAATGACAGCACGCAGCGCGTCGCCTGGTGTATCCGCCGCTGCGATTTCGTCGGTGGTATCGCCCAAGTCAACGACATCATTGGAGGTGACGGCAATGAAAGTAAGTCGAGACAAGAGTAAACCAGCTTCCAACTCACGGCCTGTGTCAATTGGTCCCGTCCCTGTGAACGGGCGGGTTGGGGCGCCAGGAGTCGGCATTCACGGACGGTCTCTTAGCGGCGCGCAAAGCAATTCTCCTGCATATGCAACGCCTATGGGCCCCCCCGTCGCACTCACAAGAACCGCTTTCCCAATTCCGCCTGCGCAACTAGTACCTCCACTGGCACACCATGCTTCTCTTCCTCCTGGCATACATACTCAACCCTCACCGCGGTCTGCACCGATACCTCAGGCTCCTACACAGCAGCCAGGTTTCTATGTACCTGTGTATCCCATGTATGCCTACCCTGTCGCACCTCCTACCGCTCAGCCCGTAGCACCAGGTCCATGGATGCTAGGGTATTGCCCTCCACAAGGAACGGTACATGTCCCAACTCAAGCGACAATAACTGGCGCATCCGGTATGAGGCATGTAAATTGGTAACTTGGTATGGTACCGGTGATGTTTAAGGTTCTACTATTTCGACTGTTTTTCTGTTTGGTTTTCTTATAGCATCCCTTACAGATGCCCCACCGGCCAGATCTCTCCCCGTCCAATCTCCTACTTGCACCCACTGTTCCATATCAACGCTCTTCCTTCTGGCGACAAGGGAGAAGTTTCCTTTTTCTTCTTTTTGTATATGGCTCTTGCATCATGACGTTGTTTCCCTCTTATTCTCATTACTTTTGTCGGCTGTGCTATGTTTCCTTTTTTTTCATGGTCCCCTTTGATCGTAGGTAGCATCGTAGGTAGCTCGTACGTAGTCTCTTACAATACTGGTTTAGATCCTTTCACATGCAATTGTATCGATGTTTTTATCAGCCAGCGCATGGTGGGCGGGACGGTACGAAATTGAAGGTTAGGTGCCGTCTGACTTCAATTGCACTGCGCAGCGAATGCAATACATACTAGTACGATTAACTCTGAGCATCGTCGCGACCGTCCACTATTCTTGTCTCCACCCGTAAGCTCGCGCGGGTGAACCGTCTGAACCGCTTATGTTCAGTGGGACGATGCTCACCCATGCATCCCCCGAATCCCCAATCAACGATCCAACCCCTCGCAAATTCTCGCATATGAGTATCCCAGCCCCCAGCAATACCTCGTGTGCGACCAAGCCGTAATCTGGTCTATCGTTCTCAATGGCATCCGCCAGTGATTCGTCTGGATTGAACGTGTCCAAGCCAACCATCCCTACACCCATGTCCCGTAGTCTTTCTGCGACCTCCCGCGCTAAGTATGGGTGCTCAAAGTACCTCGGAGTATCCCAGTATGCGTCCCAACCTGTCCAGAACAAGACAATATCTGTCTTTCCCTCCGAGCGGGGTCCGATCTGCTGTAGACTCGCTGAGTTGCATTCGACATCGACGTCTGCCCATCCGATCTTCTTCCGAGGGTGCGCAGCATGACGAACGTCCAGCACAACTGCTCGTCCTATGAATCGTTCCAGTGGTATATCTTCCAATTTAGCGCCGTCCGGAAAGAAATGGAATGGCGCGTCTACGTGGGTTCCGGTATGTGTGCTACACGTGAACTCATGGACTGTGACGACCATGCGCGGTGCGTCTGAGATTGGCAAATTCGATGTACGATGGATTTGGAAGCCTGGATCACCAGGACGATGGGTCATCCCTCTTTGCAGTGGATAAGATAGGTCGACAATAGTGATGGGAATCATGCTTGGAAGTTTTGCGACTGGCTGGCTGTATATCTGGACGTTATATACCTCGATAAGTCGGAACTAATGACGTGGCAGTCATTATGTGCTCAACGAGTTGAAACTTGACACGCAAAAGGGGGTACTGCTACCGCCCGCACGGAGCGAGATGTCCCGTGTATCGTGCCGTCCGTTTACTCATTAGCCTAATAGCAATAAAGCAAGTTTGTACCCCAATAAACTGAGTCGTTGTCAAGAGACTTTTGTGGTTCGCCCACGCCCGCGTGCACTATGCTAATGCATTCTGATCATCTTATGCCAGTCTATCTGTGATGAATGTAATACATACCAGTAGGATTCACTCTGAGCATCGTCGCCACCGACGACTATTCTTGTCTCCACCCATAAGCTCGCACAGGTGAGCCGTCTGAACCGCTTATGTTCAGCGGGACGATGCTCACCCATGCACCCGCCGAGTCCCCAACTAACGCTCCTACCCCTTGCAAATTCTCGCATATGAGTCTCCCAGCCCCCAGCAATACCTCGTGCACAACAAAGCCGTCACCTGGTTCACCGCCCTCACTAGTATCCGCCAGCGATTCATCTGGATTCAACGTGTCCATTCCAACCATCCCTGCACCCATGTCCCGTAGTCTTTCTGCGACCTCCCGCGTGAAGCACGGATGCGCAAAGTATGTCGGAGTATCCCAGTGTGCGTCCCAGCCTGTCCAGAGCAAGACAATATCTGTCTTTCCCTCAGAACGGGGTCCGATCTGTCGCAGGCTCGCTGAGTTGCATTCGACATCGACGTCTGCCCATCCGATCTTCTTCCGAGGGTGTGCGGCATGACGAACGTCCAGCACAACTGCCCGTCCTACGAATCGTTCCAGCGGTATATCATCCAATTTGGCCCCGTCCGGGAAGAAGTGGAATGGTGCGTCTACGTGAGTTCCGGTGTGTGTGCTACACGTGAACTCATGGACGGTGATGACCATGCGTGATGCGTCTGAGATTGGCACATGACATGAACAACGAATTCCGAAGCCTGGATCACCAGGATAGCAGGTCATGCCACTTTTCAGTGGATAGGATAGGTCGACGATAGTGGTAGGAAACATGCTCAGAGATTTGAGCGGTTGGCTGGCTTGGCTGGATGTGATAGATCACGAGCGGCTTCTTGCGAATGGCAGAAAGTGGGTTATGTATGACGTAGATGTGACGAGTTGACCTTCTACTACGGCCTTACAGACTTCTCCCCGTGTGTGCCAGCCTATCGACACTTGATGTGGTCACTCACCATCATCATGACTGCGTTACTTCTCCTCGCCGTTTCTGAGAAAACTTTTGCGTTCACCCACGCCATCGCGCTGCTACACCGATGACGGGCATTTGCAAATGTTTGTAGCGCCCCCCCAACTACTCGTGCCAGACTACTAGGATAGTTGTATTCTTCAAGCCGCGCTTCGTGATTCTTTAACCAAGCTTTCTGCTACCCAATTTCATACCCTGACGACCAGAAGACGTTAGAAGTTGCTGTCAACCTCGCGAATGGTACTCCGCACTGCATTGTAATTTGTGGAATACCCATACGCTCCGACCATGGAGAAGATATTATTTAAAGCTTACCTGGTTGGCGTAACGTTCTGAAACAACACCGCTTCAAGTTCACGATATGTATAACTTTGCGTGGAGTCTTCCGCGTCGCCGCGGAACCATGTAGAGCTGCGCCACTCGAAGCAGAACTTCCGCGATTGGCGAGATATGCTAATTGAAAATGGGCAGGTAAGCAGTATAATCCGTGTCCGATACAGTGTCTTTCTGGAAACTTGATACCATCATTTGATGATACAATGCGCTGCACTGCCATGTCGTATCTCCAGATCTTATTCCTCTTTCAGAGTACTTCGAATTCCCCTCATTTGTGAGGGGGCACTGTGGCGATAGCTCCACTGCCAACAAATTATCCCCAACAAGGCGACGCCGCTGATAAGGTTTGGGATTGCGAACACCGAGTGATAGGATGACTGTAGGCTCCCCCCGTATAAGTACTAGCTGGTATTTGCTACATGGCCAGGTAGAACCCATTCTCACCTTCGCTCCCATCACTCAACAACTAACATGGTTACGTCTGAAGTACCCATACACTCTCTTCCAACCCTCCAAAAACTTGGCAGTATCGTTCACTCTAACACAAATGCGCAGGCGGTAGCTGAATCATGGTTTGTCCTTTTTGCGGAAGCCATGGGTGACGCC
Source organism: Pisolithus marmoratus (assembly GCA_024613145.1). Classification (NCBI taxonomy): domain Eukaryota; kingdom Fungi; phylum Basidiomycota; class Agaricomycetes; order Boletales; family Pisolithaceae; genus Pisolithus; species Pisolithus marmoratus. The sequence goes on along the minus strand of JANFAE010000633.1, from coordinate 34,674 downwards.
ATGGCTGTCGTCGACTTACTCGTCGACGACGGCTTCTGGCGTGACATATTGGCGTTTACTTGGGACTTCCATACATACGAAGGAAGGGATACTATCAAACAGTTTCTAGCTGACCAATTACCCAAGTTCAATCCTTCCGCGTTTACCCTTCGCGAGGATCTCACAGAGTTGCATATGCCATACGAGGGCATCGCATGGATTCAAGCTTTCTTCAATTTCGACACTACAATTGGACACGCGTCAGGGATTTTCAGGCTTGTACCTCTTGCGGACGGTTCCTGGAAGGCACATACAATATATACAAGTCTCGAGGGTCTCAGGGGGTTCCCGGAGAAGATAGACCTAAGAAACCATGAAATGAACTGTGGAAAGTGGGCCGAGACGAAGGAGCAGGATTTCCTCAATGAGGAACCTACGGTGGTCATAATAGGGGGTGGTCATTCTGGACTCATACTTGCTGCACGTCTCAAGATGCTCGGCGTAAACGCACTTGTGGTTGAACAGAACGAGCGAGTGGGTGATAACTGGAGGAAGAGGTATACGTCTCTTCACCTGCACGAACCTTTCTGTAAGCGAAGAATGACGAGTTTCCAAGGATAATTGCTGATTCTGGCTGCAGGGTGCGATCACCTCCCCTACTTCCCGTATGTCGTGTCTATACACTTCGGTACTTACGAGAACGACCGACTCAAGTTTATGTCTCTTAGGTTCCCTCCTTCATGGCCTGTCTTCACGCCGGGGTTGAAATTTGCGGACTGGCTGGATTCTTACGCTCGATCCCTTGACCTAAATGTATGGACGTCCGCTAGGGCTCACACTGTCGAGCCTAACGCAACGGGAAAAAAGTGGACTGTCAAAGTCGTCCATGAGGACGGAAGGGAACACCAGCTTGAGGTCGATCATGTCGTTTTTGCTATTGGATTATTTGGCGGTTCTCCCAAGGTCCCGGATATTCTTTGCCAAGTGAGTGTTACTTTTTGCGCTTTCCTGAAGGCAGAGTAGAACGTACCAATACTTGGCGCAAGGACGGGTTCAACGGCCAGTTATTGCACTCCAGTCAATATAAATCCGCCGCCGATTTCAGGGGGAAGAAAGTTACTGTCGTTGGTTCAGGCCCATCAGGTATTTACAACGTTACACTCATTCATGTGCTTACTAACGCGACACGGATAGCCCACGGAATCAGTTTGGACTGCGTTGATCATGGTGTTGGTCAGACTAATACAATTTCTTTCAGTATTGTTCTCCAACATCTATTCCAGATGTCACCATGGTTCAGAGGGGCCCAGTCTATGTTATGTCGGCGAAGAATGGAATTCCCAAATTTTTAGGTGGTAAGTAGTTCTCGTAGCCCTGCAGGGCCGGCGATGAAAGCAACTCCATAAAGGGGTGTACGTGGAAGGGGGTCATCCCATCGACATCGCTGATCATATTACCCTGTCTTTTCCAAACAAGTTTGGAAAGTTTTTACACCAATGTATGATAAGGGAGATCTCTGAACTTGACAAGTGCAACTACCCTTATCAATTACTTTCCATGTCGACTAATAGTTCCCAGGGATCTCCTTGAGGGGCTGCGCAAAGTCGGGTTCAAGCTCAATTCCGGAGAGGACGACGCGGGTGCTCTTGGGCTCGTTTGGTCGAGGGCAGGAGGATTTTGCATCGGTGAGTGTGATGGACAGGTCCAATTGGAGAGCGCGGCTTTAGGGGGTTCAACAGACTTTGGGGCCTCGCAGAAGATTATTGACGGAAAAATTAAATTGAAAAGCGATGGAAATATTGCTCGATTCACGCCAACAGGCCTGCTTTTTGAGGACGATTCGACTCTCGACACCGATGTGATTATTTTTGCCACGGGGTAAGCATGCGCCTGTTCTTCTCGATAGTTTGGTCTTCATAATTGTCTACACAGCTACGTGAATGCCAGAGATGCTCTCCTCCGACTACTACCGACCCACTTGCACAATTCGGTACAGTCGGTCTGGGGCCTTGATAAAGAGGGCGAATTGAACTCTGCGGGCCGCGAGCTTGGTGGACGGGGACCAGACGGTGAAAAATTATCTGGACTGTGGACGGTGATGGGCAACGTATCGCTGAGTCGCATCTACTCGAAGTTTATCGCTTTGCGTGAGTGTTCCATAAGTTCAGGGGATGTGGAATGTGGATTGGAGCAACTGATTTGGCTGGCTTAGAGATTAAGGCATACGAAGAAGGTGTTTTCAGCGGCAGGTACTAGTGTCTTACCTTGGGTCAGGGCAGGTTCGGCATTTGAGCTCCTACAAATGTAAAGCAACAGGGAGGTGTCGGGAGGTTGTGGTCAGTTAACGTTTCGTGACGGTGCACCCCCCAATTATTATAAGTATACCAGACGGAGACACGATACAGTCGCGTCTAGTTTAGAGGACGACAACTCGCCACTGGTCATCTTGGCCGTTTATCCTACGTCAGCTGTGATGCCCGAATCCCCAATGCTGATGTTGTCAACCAGCCGTCACGGTCTTGCCTACCCCCATGACAACTTGTGTTATCAAAGGACTCTACTTCATGTGTGTCACTTCGATAATTCCAGCTTCATCTTGGCACAACAACGTGGCGGATTATAAGGGTCAAGTTGAGGCTAGGTACCCTCCTTTCCCGAGTACACATTCGTTGGCTATAGAACAGAAGGTCAGAGAAGGAATACTCTTATAAGGGCAACAAAGAGCATCTACCCCACAGCTGACTTGTAATCGTAACTTCACTAGATGTGTCCTCACTTGTTGGTATCACATACTACGTACATCGACAAGGAGGGAAACATCCGGTTCACGCTATGTTTTTTCGCATCGCGCCATGTCAGCTCGAGAATAACTGGTGAAGAGGCGGGATGGAAAAGTACGTCAGAGTATCCCTCAACCTGTCCAGAACAAGACAATATCTACCTTTCCTTTCGAGTGGGACCCAATCTGTCGCAGGCTCTCTTAGTTGCGTTCGTCAAGTCTGCTCGTCCGTCCGGTCTAGCGTGTCCCAAAAATCTTACACGTGGTAATGTCATTTCATACTTAACAAGAGTCCGCATTGCTTTGGAGCGCGCCAACGCGGCTTCTAGCTGAGCAACTTCTGTCGTCACCTTCTGTAGCCCTCGCCTTGTGCGCAAAATATCGCCTTTCCGAACTAGATACTACAATGACATAAGAAGACTCGCGATTGAATTCACGACTATACCTACATTCCGATGACGAGTAAATCAAAATATGTGGGTACGTACATCCAAGTTTTCTTGCTGTAATATTTACACGTGGATCCCGCATCCTTTGTCTGGAGTAGATCCACGGAATATTAGACAGTCGTAGGCGGTCCTCGCAGCATGGAGAAGGATGTGTGCAGAGCCCAAAGAATCAGCTACTCCTGTAGCAGTATCGACGTCGGGAGTGGCTGAACGGGTCAATCGATCCCTGGAGTTTATTGTATATACGAACACAACAGACGTGTCCATTATGATTATGTTGGGACACCAGCTTCACAGTATATGCACTATGATACAATGGGTTGGGCAGGATCGAAAGAGTGTGGGCATTAATGAAGGGACCGTTAATAACATCCTGTTATGCAAGTCCAATCGGACCAGGTGTGAATGGGAAAATTGTCATGGTTGAGGCGGGCTGGGCAACTGGTGACAATCAACAAAATTGCCGCTTCCAGCCTGGCTTATTGGCGTCGAACGCGGAATCGCGGTCAAGAAAGGGTATTGTTGAGACGGCCTTGGTCCGTGCAAGTTGAGAGGTACTTGATTACATAATCTATGTACGATATCACTGTGGCCGGTTGGAGTATAACAGAGAACAACGACGTCCTCGACGCCCATCACCCTGCCTTGTCGTGTCTGAGTAGTCCCATCCGCGTGATATGAGCCTTGCCTGTACCCCTGCGCATATGTTGCCGAACTTGCATTCTCAACAGGTATTCACTCAAAACTTTCACACTTGACTTCAGCTCATTCGCGCGCAGAACGTCACGAACTTGTACGGTACCAGTGCGAAGATGGAGAAGATAATTAAAGCAACATAGACACCTTTTGGCACCTAATTAAACGGATCGGCCACTGCCTTTCCACTAACCAGGCTAACCAATATGCCCAGCGTCATGGCGACACAAAATCGGTACATTCAGCCGAAATACCTATCGTCGTCGAGACTCTTCGGTGGAGAACGCGAAGAGGACTACAGATGGTCAAGGAGTGAGGCTGGCGACTACTAGGACAATTTCATGGCAGTGGGGTGCAGACTGGAAGAGTCGCATCTTCCTTTCATTATGAAATGTCCTGCGACCCTTCAACTTCATGTCCATAAGCTGTGGCAGTGACTACCCATCGAAGGGTGCAAGTGGATCGGATATTGGTCAGCCCTTGTTCTCGCCTCCGAAATCAACGTTCCATGGCAATTCCTCACATAGGTTCGTCTCCCTAAACTCCGGCTTGATCTTTGTAGCTGAATCAGCTGCCTGCCACAATCACCTCAAAGTCTATTGCGATACCCGAGTAGAACACGAGCTGACCTTAAACACCCCGTCAGATGCGCATCCGCTGCATGCGTTTGATAAATGCATCAAGATAAATACTAGTTGATGGGGAAGTTTCGAAGATCTCAAGAACTCGGGGCGTACAACCAAAGACAAGACTTGAATCCACCCCGAGTCGACTCGATCAGTGAAGATGAAAATGGCCAGGACTGGTCTGATCCACTAACTACCAGCCCTGACCAACTGATAGTTCGGGACAGGATGACCAACTCAGGGACCATCAGTTCTCCCATAGGCGCCACTCACAAACAATCTCATATACACTGTATGCCACGGAGATCCCATTGTATGTGCGTAGTGACCAACAGAACACTTCTAGCCATACACGACTGAGGACAAACAGGCGAAATAGGATAAAGTTATAATGCGGTTTTGACTTCGGGGAGGTTCAGGATCACACTATATAGTACGTGTCTCCTCTCGTCTGTGTGGCTGCTTGCAGTACGTCGCAGGACCGGTTCCAAGCCTTGTCAGGTGTAGAAGACCTCTTGCCAACCATTACAATGTCACTCCCACCCTTCCTGCCAGCCTCATGTACCCTTCGCAAGCTCGGTTCGAGCATGAAGATGCGGTCAGGTAATGGTTCGTTGCGAGTCCCAACCCACTCCGATCTAGAAAACCAGACTGTTGCGCACAATACACCCATGACGGTTACGTAGCTGTTGATCAACAACAACAGCAATAGCAGCCCGCCGATAGTGTAGAGTTGTTCAGTCACAATGGTGATGAGTAGTACAATGTTGAACATGAGAGGGAAGACGAAGTTGGCTGCAGAGATGTAAAAGATTTGACGGATACGGGATGTCATCCTGCCTGCTGCATGGCGAGAAATGTGTCATTCAGTCCGCTTGCGAAGGTATGGGAGAACATACTCACCGCATTTGATGGAACCAGTGCGGACATGGAGGTTGTAAAGGAAGAAACTGACAGAATACCTTTCGAAAGGGACATAATGAGAGCTTTCAATGGACTGCTTAAGGGTTTATCAACTCACATGTTGTCTGCTATTTGCATCGTCCACTCAGCGATCAAGTTAGGATTGCGAAACACATTGTAGCTAGCTATCATAGTGAAGGCTCTAGCATAGTCATTGACAAGAAGAGCCTGGCATACAGAATCACCATGGATGGACTTAAATATCGAAAAGGTATTGAACGCACAAGAACCACCACCCGAGCACATTTGACGCAGAAGGGAAATGCAAATATCTTCAGTAGAATGGCACGAGGTGTACTGGAGAGTGGATAGAGTGCAAAGAGGCGAGTTAACAATATCGAGTCGCACAGTAACGGTAGGAAGACCTTGAAGGCGATTATAGCAATATTGAGCCTTGGTGATTGGTGACCGGACCGGTCGACTATGAACTTCCTGCTGCTGAAGCCAACCAACGCCCCCATGATGAAGACGAGACAGATAGCAAGCACATTCAGTCGGAGTACCATGCGCCGTCGAGACTCCTTGGTGGAGTGTGCAAGAAGGACAACAAAGAGGGTAAACAGAGAGGCGGAGAAAGCAGCATTTGCCACGGCAAGAACAAAAGCAGGGTGAATAAACTCGACGAACCCATTAATGATAGCTTCTTGGTCCGTCACTGAGGACATTTGTGGATGGCCGGGGTGTATCTGAATTCATCCATGCACGGGCCATTAATATACTCCGCCTGACAAGCTAAATGGTTGCGTTGCTAGCCGGTTTGTACAGCCCATAATGTTATGGAAAGTCCTAAAAAGAATTAGTAGTAGTCCATCCGTTGAGAGGACTAGTCTGAAGCCTTTGAGAGATCAGTCAGCTTCGGCTGAGCATTTAGGTACTCAGTAGTAGTTAGTACCTTACACCACAGGATTACGTGTTCAGTAACAAGGGGGTGGCATTGCCGCCGGAGACTTGCTTGAAGCCCATGGTTTGGTTTTATACGTAGCGGCATGATCATTAGCCGTCATTTGTTTTACATTTACATATGCAGTGAGAGCGGTTGGGATATAATCACGCCGAGCTAACCGAGCATGTATTTGTTGATGTGGATATTTTGCACAGAAAGTCAACACCGGGTGACCTTGCTTTTGCAAGCAGAGTGATTGTTAGAGAGCGTACCATACTCCTCGTTCGATATAAATTATTAGGAGAGGAATAGATTATTAGCTGGCGCAAGCTCTGCCAGGATACCTACGACACTCCCTCTGTACCTACACTCAGCATAGGGCATACTCTAGACTCTTAACATGGGGCAGGGGATGTAGTGGACATGGCTAGTCTACTAATGACCTGCAAGCTGGCTGACCCATAGGATGTTGCCCAGTGTTTTGCCACCTTCGGTTCACCTCTGGCCTGGCCTGTGGATCGGGCAACCCCCCAGACTTACACAGCCGTTCTGGGACTGTGAGGGCGTATTGGTTCTCGGTGTGGGCTGTGTAGGAGCCTGGCAACCGCCCTGAAAACTTCTCCTTGCCAAGTGGTGTGCGCAGTGGGTAGGGATAACATGGATAGGTGGGCGCAATCCCTACTTCATTTATACAGCGCCCTCGCAACACTTTGTATCGCCTAAATTGAACGACCAGCGCTGCGGATTGGCACTGGATGGTTACGTGGCAGTACCGATCAAGTCAACGACCATACAGCTACTGCAAGCAGACGAGTATTTGAGCCTTGCGCTATGTTGTGGGCCTCAGCTTGGTGCTCATTTGCGGGTTTGGGAGCGTTGTATCATGCAGCGCAAGCGCAGCTACAAGACTGCTCGCATCAGTCCTCAGTGCAGCAACTTTGGCAAGGTGAAGCGCCTGTCGAAGGACAGTTATCGGTCCTGAAGGAAGTTTGTTGCGCTACTGACTTCCCTCCTGCTGACAACGATCATGATACTCTCGCAAATTGGCAACTGGACACTCCTCCGGGTATAAATTCGACGGGTCACCTCATATTTGAGACTGTCAACTCATTGCTCCAACACTGGCCGAATACACGCATGCGTAACGGTGGGATTTCCATTGGAGGTTCACCCTGTATCACTGGTCTCATCTGTTTACGCGATGGAGGCAGGTCACAACATCGTGCCAGGCAAGGTTCCTCCAGGGACACTCCTCTACCGTGGATCATGGAACTCCAGCCTCCCCCCTGGCCCCGGCTGGACAGCAACCGACCCAGAGCACTCCATCCTGTTCTGTAGGAACCTCGTCAGCGAGAATGGATGTTGGCACCTTACCCTCATATCGACGCGGCCTCTCAAAGTCGTGTATTTTGACGGAAGCAGTGCCGCCAAGGCCCCGTTTGCGACGATGGATAGCCAGGACATCATCGCGTGGGGAGATGTGCAACCCAGTTGGCCACTTGAAGAAATGGACAGGATCGAAGATCTGTGTAAGTGGGGCAGGGAATATGACGTCGATGGATTTGTAAGGTGAAGTTTCGTGTATGGTATACTCTGCTTCATGAAATGACTTGCATTACAGGATGGAAATGGATTTGTAAGTCGCCTCGGTTTTTGTCCACATCAAGTGTTTCTAACGCTTTCCTAGCGAGATCATGCTCTGTAACTTCACATCTGGTGTCCGTCTTGTTTCGGCTCTAAACCTTGCAGGTCCCGTTATGCCCCGCAACTCGAGCCCAAAATCGTCGTGCATGTTTGAGGCAATGTACGCCGGTTCGTTACACAACCAATATCCAGGAGAGACGCGTATCCAGCTCGACCTCTCCGGCCTCATCTCGTTCTACGATACGGAGCTTGTACCTTCTCTCGTTGCCGCGCGCTTTGGGAAGGAAAGATGGGACCATCGACTGTTGAATATATCTAGGGAAGACGTTAAACGAGTGAGAGCTCGATTAGGAGAGGTTCTCAGTCGCCCGACGGGGCAGTCAAGTGGCATTGATTGGCAGGGTTTGATCCGTGTCATCGTGGATCGTTACTCTGAACGTCTCCAGTTTGTGAGGTACCTCCTCAACTCGGTGGATACCGATGTCAATGACTGGAACGTGACAGACTACGCTATCAAAACGCAGCTGCAGCTAAGAAACCTGTTGGTCCCTTATATCCTTGTCAACACTACCCCGCCTTCTATTGACCCGAAGACCAAAGGAACGGGGTTGGATGCTCTGGATTGGGCTCGTCCCACATACAGGCTTTGTGCTACGACGCATACAGGTATGTTGAAGGATGATGTTATGACGACTTCGGAGAAGGTGTTGTTGAGTGCCGTACGAGAGACGACGCGCGAAATTTGCCGTGTTCTGACAAAAATGTGGGGATTGGGCGTTTTGGCAGGTGTAGATCAGTTCATGGGTACGGTCAACGAGTTGGATGCGGAAGCGATCCAAAATCTGATGAAGAGGTGGAGGAAAGAGGTTGACGAGTTGATGGCGTGGTTGGACTGGAGTGTGTGGGTAAAGTGTAGGCCTGCGTGTGGTCCAGAGGTATCCTATCATGCCGTTGTGGCGAGTACGCGATCTGACCTGTTGGCATTAGGAAATTTGTTATCTTACAACTTGGCCGATTGGTTTCCCGTTGCCCCCTCTACCTCCCCTGCCCCAGAATGGATACTGCGTGCCCCTATTGCCTCCGCAGCCAAGACAGTGCAAGGTGCCCATGGTGACTGGACTACTTGCACAGAGTGTACCGCCTCCCCTTGAGATTTCTGGTGATTGGGAGAGGCCACAGCCAAGGTGTATACGTCGAGTCGATCCATACGAAAGTTCTTTTAGGGATCATCCTTAGTTTACAGGACCGACACCTGATCAACTCTGCATATCTATTAACTCTTAGTGCGAGGGATTAACTGACTTTGCTGTCATGGGACCTGTGCATACTAATCTTTTCGGGACGGGTCATGAATTCTGCGTAGCCTTGCTGGCAGGGGAGAGGAGTACAATTTGCTTGTTAGCATTACCAGTCCAGGAAAAAAAGAATGGCAGAGGGTGAGTACATACTGCATGACAGTTGGTACTAATGCGAGCTCTGTTCTCCATGCATACCATGTATGGCTGGAGGGTAGATGTGACTGCCGAGGGTCTGTTACTCAGTCATCTGTATACTCATAAAACCCCCTCCCACTCTTCTTCCCCAACCACTGCGCATCGACCAGCCGCTCGAGTAACACAGAGGGCCGGTACTTGGAATCAGAAGTGCCGGTATAAAGTGTTTTCTGTATCGCAAGGCACGTGTCGAGGCCAATGCTAGCTACAGATCAGTAAGATGTAACGGAAGCGTAAAATGCATCACCCACAAATCGGCTAGAAAGTTGGAAAGGATTAGATAAGCAATACATTTGGACTATAATTTACTCGCCGAGCTGCAGGGGACCCATAGGGTGGTTCATACCGAGTCTGAACGTCTTGTCGATGTCGTCCCGGGTTGCTACGCCCTGGTGTAGAACAGAAGTCAAAACCATAGCAGGTTTTTAAGGTACTAGTACCTTCTCTAAACACATAATGGCTTCATTTATGAAGGGCATCAAAAGCGCATTTGAGACAAAGCCAGGGACATCCTGTGAGGTTGCAACCTCTGACAAAACGTCGTTAGATTTCCGTAGAAATATAGTGATATATGATAAGGTATACCTTTTCCACATGCCTCTGCAAAAGCGCGTGCACGGGCAAGGGTTTCAGGCGTTGTTTGCACGGCCGAAATGAGCTCGACAAGTTTCTGAATGCAAGCTTCAGCCAGCTAGACGGGTTGGTTTAGCGAAGCCTACCATCACCGGTACGGGGTTGAAGAAATGCAAACCTGGGAGTATATACATCTCGTTCAGGCCGCGGATTGATGGCTTAGGGTGGACTCACCGACAACACGTCCAGCTGCAGCTTGGCCTTCTGCAGATGCGGGATTTACCCCCTCGGGTATGACAGAGGCAGCGATTTTAGTTATGCTTATAGACGATGTATTCGTTGCCAGGATGGCACCCGGTCTAAGCTTCTCGGAGAAGCTCCGGAAGACAGTTTTCTTAAGGTCCAAATTCTCAGAGACAGCCTCGACGACCATATCCACGTCGTGCATGTCTTCAACGGCATCAACAACGCGCACGCGGTCACGCGCTTCCTGGGCCTCATTTGATTGAATTCTACCCTTTGCGACATCCTTTGAAAGCAGCTTGTCCATGAGAGCGAGACCTCTGGCCACCTGGTCCTTAGATTTGTCATGAAGGAGAACAGGAACCTTTGCCCTCAGCGCTGAAACAAAGGCGATCCCAGTCCCCATTTGTCCCGCACCGAGGACGCCAAGTAGCTTGATACCATGAGCAACGTTGGACATGATTGCGGGGGAAAGACAAGTATTGTGATATCACGTGTGACGAACGACCATCGCTACGAAATACGGCCCGTACGGCCCGTCAACTTCAGCTGAAGATTGGAAGTCGACCTCAGTCAATTTTTTAATTTATTTCTTGCTCCTACAGTTATACGTTCCTATGTTGGGTTGCACGAGGCCAGTCACTACGGACTTTTGCAAAGGCTAGCTTCCACGTATAAAAACTCATTTACCACTGTTGACTAGGGTTACTACCTATCTAGTTGTGACCTTGAAAGTGCGTTTCACGGCTCTTCAATCATGCTTTCTCCTAACCAATTTCACGTCCTGTCGGCTAGAAGAGGTCGCTGACCTGTCTAGTGACCAAAAAGCTGCACACTAGAGTAATGTCGAGTGGTGCTGATAGACCCTCATGCTATGAGAGAGACGCTTATATGATCCAGGCCAATTTCAAGATATCAAAGCTTATTGTCTGACGAGCTCTTTCTGGCGTAAATGATATCAGTTTGCACGAAGCGTACTTGCACAGTTGCACTAGTCAGGAAAAATCTACGTGAGAGCGACTGGATGAGTCAACTGGTTTCAGGCGAGTAAGACGATACGGATGCCACGTGCGCACTGTCGTATTGTATCTCCAGACCGATGTAAGGGTACTTTAGAATCCTGAATGCGATGACACGGCTGAGCAAGTGTTGGCCACCGGGTTCAAATTTTCGGGTTGTTATTGTTCCTTTGTCAGTTAGCTGATTATCCTCTATTAGATGGCTTTGTGGGTCGCCTTAATTTTTGAAGTAATTAGTGGCGTCGGATGATTGGGTAGATTTTTACATAATTTCCGAACAGGATGGAATTCAAACAAGGACGTCGTCGAAAGCAATGGGCAAGCGACCCCGACGAAAGGGTCTCCGTGTTATACACGACAAAGATGGGCACCGTCGGCCCAAGACCCAGGCCTTCAGATCTCATACCTGCAGGGGCGAGAGGCTGAGATTGCTAACAACACTAGTAGAATCACTCCCGTGGGAGGAAGACTGGCACTCCCTGGCTATATTATAATCCAGGTGATCAAATTTCCGTCTTCCATCTTTCTATCCCAACTCAATCCCACCTCCCCACAACATTTGGCATGACTGCAGGAGCTCAAATTCCTATCACATTCCTCCCAACCCTCCAAAAATTAGGAGGCACGGTCGACCCTAATATCGACGCACAAGCCATCGCTGAAGCCTGGTTCGTCGCGTTTGTCGACGCCGTGTCTACAAAGAATGCAACCGCAGTCGTTGACTTGCTCGTCGATGATGCCTTCTGGCGCGATATGTTGGCCCTTACCTGGGATTACCACACCTACCACGGAAGAGATGGAGTGAAAAGGTTCCTTGCAGACCAGTTGCCAAAGTTCAGCCTCTCAGCATTCAAGCTGCGCAAAGATCTCGTCGGGCTCCAGACACCGTCCGAGGATTTGGCATGGATCCAGGGCTATTTTACCTTTGACACCACAGTGGGACATGCTTCTGGGATCTTTCGGCTCGTTCCATTGGAGAATGGTTCATGGAAGGGGCATACCGTATATACCAATCTCGAGGACCTCAAGGACTTCCCGGAGAAGATCGGGTCTCTTAGAAACCAGGAAGCAAACCACGGAAAGTGGGCCGAAGCAAGGAAGAGGGAACAGGAGTGCCTGGACGAGGAGCCTAGTGTGATCATCATAGGCGGTGGTCAAAGTGGATTAGATGCTGCTGCGCGTCTCAAAGTCTTGGGTGTCAAGTCATTGGTCATCGAACGGAACGAACGTGTCGGTGACAACTGGAGGAAACGATACGCAGGGCTTTGTCTGCATGACCCAGTGTGTGAGTGGCTAGTGACCACTTCTGTCGATACCTCATTAAACTTGCTTGTAGGGTATGACCATATGCCCTACTTGCCGTACGTCCTCGGTAAGAGATGCAGACAGCTGGATAAACGGATTGGCTTCGTTTTAGGTTCCCTCCGACTTGGCCTATTTACACGCCAGCATTGAAACTGGCACATTGGCTAGAGTCCTATGCCGACGCTCTCGAACTTGACGTATGGACATCTACTAGGGTAACATCCGTTGAACCAGGTACGAAGGGCAAGAGGTGGACAGTCAAAGTAGTCCGCGGGAACGGGAGGGAGCGTCTTTTTGAAGTGAACCATGTCGTGTTCGCTCTCGGCTTTAGTAGTGATACCATCAGAATGCCGAATATTCCCGGTCAGGTATGTGATATGTAGCTGGGATTTGTATAACTCATTGGCTTATCTTCTTCCTACATGGACGCAGGACGAGTTCAAAGGCCAGGTATTACACTCAAGCAAGCATAAACTCGCCAGTGACCACCTTGGCAAAAGGGTCGTGGTAGTGGGCGCGTGTACCTCAGGTAGGTACTGCAGTGCACCCGCCAACACAATCTACTGATGGTTTTGCGTAGCCCATGATATTTGTTCAGACTACGTCGACCACGGTGTTGGTGAGCGACGCCCATGCGCTTCATTTTCCCTCATCGTTATCTTGGCGCTGCGCAGATGTCACAATGGTTCAGAGAAGCTCGACTTACGTCATGTCCACGAAAAATGGCATACCGATGCTTCTGGGTGGTCAGTACACTATCCTGCCCGAGTATCTGTTAGTGATAACATTGCGAAGCATTGTATTCTGAGAACGGTCCTCCCACTGACCTCGCCGATCGCCTCAATTTCTCATTCCCAACTGCGATCGTCAAGCTTTTGCATCAACGTGTGACCAAGGAGATCGCCGAAGCCGACAAGTGAGCTCATGAATTGCCCGAAATCGGTTGTAATATCCATCAAAAATTTATGATAAATAGGGACATCCTCGATGGACTCCGCAAGGTCGGGTTCAAGCTCAATATGGGTATAGACGAATCCGGGCTATTTCGCTCGCTTTGAACAGAGCTGGGGGGTACTACTTTGGTAAGCATCACATGTAGATTTCTTTTGGGTAATGTGCTTGACTGTGATTAGATGTCGGGGCCTCTCAAAAGATCATCGATGGAAAGATCAAGTTGAAGGCTGACGGCCACATTACCCGGTTCGCCCCAACCGGTCTCGTCTTCGAAGACGGTTCGACCTTGGAAGCAGATGTCGTCATCTTCGCAACAGGGTGTGTCTAACTGTTATTTCCTTGAATGTTGCGACTTGAACAACTGTGCACAGTTACAGGAACGCACGTGAAGCCTACCTCCAGCTTCTACCGGCCGATCTCCACAGCGCCGTCCAGCCTATATGGGGTATCAACGATGAGGGTGAACTGAATTCCGTCTCGCGCGAGATCGGCGGACGAGGGCGTAGTGCTGAAAAGGTAGCCGGTCTGTGGTCGCTGATGGGTAACTTGGCAATGTGTCGGTTCTTCTCGAAGCATGTTGCACTTCGTGAGTTGTTTTTTTGTTTTTGATTTAGATTAGTTTGCTTATCGTGCGGACCTCTTAGAAATCAAGGCTTATGAGGAGGGAATTTTCGGTGAACGGTACTAGGAGAGGATCTGTACAATTTTTGTACTCTAATTCTCAAAGCGAACCATACCATTTGGTAGGTCAAACACTCAAGGGGAAGTTGGCTCCCAACATAAACACTGATATAAAGTCGTGACAAACGATGTGCACAGCGACAGCATGTGAATGATGTGTACAGTTATGCATGGGCAGCCTTGGACTTACTCGGCAGCCGACTCTCCCACAGAGAAAATTGCCATCAACTTCGTTCCAGGGCGACTATGAAATCCAGAACTTTGTGACATACTTGCAGGGGATGAATCCTATACATATTAAACTCAAACAGACTGGAGCCGTAGTTCCAGTTTAGTTACGCCCGTCGGATGCTATATGGCATGACCAGGACTTGGCTTCCCACTCGTTATATACTAACAATATTAGTACAGGACTCCGCATCGGTCTTGCAGGACTGTGACTGTCCATGATCGCAACCCGAGACGGCAATAGGAGGCTGACGGGATATCAATTCTTCCCGAGAAGATACGATGTACCAGAATCCTTCGAATCGTGGAAATGAGGTGGCTTCTTATAATCTCGTGGCGCTCCGTCCTATAAGTAAGCACCGTCTATTCATCGAGAACAGCTACAGGCCATCCTCTCCCCTCACGTTTTCCCCTACACCACTCTACAGCAGAACATGCCCGTGGATGCAATACCCTTTAGGTCCCTTCCCACCCTCCAGAAACTCGGAAGTACGGTTGGCCATAATCTTGACGCTCAAGCCATTGCCAAAGAATGGTTCCTAGCATTCGCAGATGCTATGAGCTCCGGAAACTACATTTCCGTCGCAAGTCTACTTGTCGAGGACGCCTTCTGGCGTGACATGTTGGCTCTTACCTGGGACTTCCATACCTATGAGGGAAGAGACGCTATCCAACAGTTCATTGCAGATCAACTGCCCAAATTCATACCTTCTGCATTCAGAATCCGCAATGATCTTATACGGTTACATGTGCCCTACGAGGATATTGTATGTGTTCAGGCCTTCTTCGACTTCGAGACCACTGTGGGGCATGGGTCAGGTATCTTCCGACTTGTCCCCTTGGCAGATGGTTCGTGGAAGGCGCATACCGTGTTCACGAACCTCGAGGATCTGAGGGGTTTCCCTGAGAAGATCGGAGCGCTAAGAGATCACGAGCCATACCACAGGAAGTGGATTGAATCAAGGGAAAGGGAACGTGAGTTCCTCGACGAGGAACCTGGTGTTGTTATTATAGGTGGCGGGCAGAGCGGGTTGACTGTTGCTGCGCGTCTGAAGGCACTCGGTATCAACGCTCTCGTGGTCGAACGAAACAAACGCATCGGCGACAATTGGAGGAACCGATACTGCGGCTCTTTGCGTGCACGACACTGTGTGTAAGTGAACGGCAATACCTTAATACGTGTACTACCGCTGAAGTTAGGTTAGGGTATGATCATTTGCCCTACATGCCGTAGGTCCCTCGCGCCTGCTATCGTTGATCAAATTGTGACGATCTCAGATTCCCTTCTTTGTGGCCTGTTTACCCACCTGCAGCTAAACTAGGGGACTGGCTCGAGACTTATGCTCACTCTCTTGAACTAAATGTGTGGACGTCTGCAGAGGTTGTCTCTGTCGAACCGGGTACGCAGGGAAGGAAGTGGTCTGTCAAGGTCGTTCGAGACGACGGAAGAGAGCGCGTTTTCCAAGTAAACCACGTTGTATTCGCTTTGGGCTTTGGAAGTGGCCTACCCAACATACCTTCCATTCCGTGTCAAGTAAGTTGTAGTCACGTTAGCATGGCTAGGTGGCGCCTGCTTATCATTGTCGTAAGGCCGAGTTTAAGGGGCAGACTCTACACTCGAGTCAACACAAACGGGCAACGGACCATCTAGGGAAAAAGGTCGTAGTCATTGGCGCATGCACATCAGGTATACCAATGCACGTACATTTTCTGTGATGCTAACCTCCTGCAATACAGCTCATGACATCTGTGCAGACTACGTCGACCATGGAGTTGGTGGGCCTTGTCTGATTCTTCTTTTACAAACACCTTGAGAGTCTGCCGTTAGACGTTACAATGGTCCAACGAACCTCAACCTATGTAATGTCAGCGAAAGAGGGGATTCCAAGACTGACCGGTGGTAAGGCTTAAGTCGTTTCCCTCAGACACCTTCCGTCTTTGATTATGTCTCTACGAAGGGCTTTATCTCGAGAATGGTCCCCCTACAGACATTGCGGATCGCATAAACGCATCATTCCCGAACTTCCTTCTTAAACTCGTGCACCAGCGTGTGGCGAAGGACTTGGCTGAGGCCGATAGGTATGTTTATACGTCATAGGGTTTGGTCCGTCGTTTGTAATGACATGTAGGGACATCTTGGATGGTCTCCGGAAAGTGGGATTTAAGCTGAATATGGGAGACGACGACTCTGGTCCCGTTCAGTTGATTTGGACGAGGGGTGGAGGTTACTACTTTGGTACGACCTGCTCGTCATTTTCCTTCTCAGAGCTCCCGATGGCTAACCGAGCGCAAACAGATGTTGGGGCGTCGCAGAAGATCATCGACGGGAAAATCAAACTGAAAAGCAACGGCAGTATTGCCAAGTTCACACCGAACGGATTACTATTTGAGGATGGTTCAACCCTTGATGCGGAAGTCGTCATCTTCGCCACTGGGTGGGTGAAGGCCTTTTCTTCCGCAGCTGCCTAACCATGTATGCCGAGTAGCTATGCGGATGGGCGTACTGCGTACTTCCAGTTGCTACCGAGTCACTTGCATGATGCAGTTCAACCTCTGTGGGGTCTAGACGAGCAGGGTGAACTGTACTCCGTAGCGCGCGAAGTCGGAGGAAGAGGGCCCCAGGCAGCTAAAGTCGCCGGGCTATGGGCAATGTTAGGCAATCTGGCCATGTGTCGTTTCCACTCCAAGCATGTCGCACTGCGTAAGTGATTTCTGACTGAGCTACGACTTTTCATTGACGGATAGGGTTGTTAGAAATCAAGGCTTATGAGGAAGGCTTGTTTGGCGAACGGTACTGAGATACTGACATCGTGAACAACAAGTGGGAGTACTGTTCGTCGGGCGCCTGCCGCGAAGTTTCGAACTATGCATGTACTAAAAGAGTTTGTCGTGAATGTTGGTAGAATATTGCATCAAAGATTTTCTGCCATGTTGACAGGAGGTAGTTATTCCTTCAGAACTTCTAGCTAGAGGAGAGCGCAGACTCCAGTCCCCCAAGGTGACCCCTTTTTCCAACTTTTGGCAGTCTTGTTGGGCCTAAGCAGCGTTGGATAAGGTAGGGGTTAAGCCCCCTGATGAGAACTTTTGCAAGCTCGAAACAGGCCCAGGGCCGCTGTCGAGCCCACCTCTACACATACTGTATATGGTCCTAATCCTGGGAGAGGGATGACTGACGGGCGCGATACCTGGGTGTTCGGCCCAACTACTATTCCATCGTACATAGACTTAAAAGCGCCAGTCCTGAACAGGAATCCTCCCACTGAGGGGACAAATAGTCCTGATGATATGGGTCAGAGTATGCATGATGTCCAAAAATTCCGGTATAGACGTGCCTCAAGGTCCCTCCGATATGGATGCCGCCTAACGTGATTCTATTTGCCTGCCTCTTCTCTGTCCATGCCAAGGACCCACGCTACTCATGGGCACCACCAAGCCCGCTCATGTTGAAACTCGAAACACGGGCATACCTAGAGACGACATGGCCCCACCCAAAGCTGTCGAGGATTCGGTGGTTGGCCTGAAGAAACTCAAGGCATGGTGAGACGTGGAAGAGGAGTGTGTGACATCTTCGCCGTGCTTCACATGCGGCGTGGTCAACGTGGGAGATGCTGATAGGAGAGCTGAAGGGCTGAAATAATTGGAGGTGAAAGAAAGGAATTTGAAGGCGAGCGGTTGTAGTTCATTGCATGTTAGACGAACGGGTAGATTGATATTGGCTACATCTAGCAGCTGACGTGTGCAGGCTTGAGATCGGGTTTGCTGAGTACGTTGTTTGGGAAGGCTGCGTCGGAAGATGAGAACTGTGGAAGCGTTGCGTTTGAAACCAGGCGCGAATTCGAGTTCCTCGATGTGCCTGTGCAGTTTCGTCTGGCAGGATGAAGACGCACCTGTCGCCCATTGCCGTCAAATTTTGACTTGGCATTGTCAGTGTCGACTAGTGGAGATGCCTGAAAGATTTTCGAGCCGCTGTCCTTGGGGCGTGCTATCAGCAAAGTTACTGTTTAAAAGTTGGCGGACGAGAGCCCATTGAAGCGACCAGGCTGTCACTGCGTGTGTCAACATTTTTAGGTGCGCTCAAAGTTGGCGCACACGATGTCTCGAGAGACGGACAAAGAGCGGGCCTGTTCAGCAGAACACTCGGAGCGTCGGCACTAAAGCGGATCAAACAGACATGTGCACAGATGTAAATTCACATGCTTCCTGCACATAAGCTAAGTGTCTTTGGGATATAGAAAATGGTTAACGGAGCAAGCATAAAATCTCTCCCGCGTTCTCCGCTTGTACCCAGGTGGATGCACCACTAACCAGAAGAACGTCATGCCGCGAAGCGAAAGTAAAAAACAAGTAGGCTTTGCTACCCACATCACCGCGGGAGGGGTGGCCGGAGCCATGGAAGCGGTGAGCTGATCTCTCTACCCCATGGGAAGCAGCGCCAACGAGCTTTTTGTCAGCTATGCTGCCAGCCGCTGGATACAATCAAAGTCCGAATGCAGCTCTCGAGGTCTGGGCGAGCACCGGGGGTATGTCCATCCCCGACCACCCTCTTACTGACGGCTGACTGTTAAGGAATTAATAGACGAGACCTAGAGGCTTTATAGCGACGGGAGCCATGATCGTCCGGCGAGAAACGCCTCTTGCACTATACAAGGGACTTGGGGCCGTATTGTCTGGGATTGTCCCCAAGATGGCTATAAGATTCGCGAGCTTCGAGATGTACAAATCATGGCTTACTGACGAGGCGACAGAACAGACGAGTGTCGGCGGCATTTTCATGGGTGGGTCGTGTCTGGCTCTGTGTTGCTATGAACCAAGAATACTTTTCAGCTGGTCTTGCCGCGGGGACAACGGAGGCAGTTGCGGTGGTCTGTCCAATGGAAGTGGTGAAAATTCGTCTTCAGGCTCAGCAGCACTCACTTGCAGATCCAATGGAAATGCCGCGGTACCGCAACGCGGCCCATGCTGTCTATACTATTGTCCGCGAGGAAGGTGTAGCGACATTGTATAGAGGGGTTGGCCTCACCGCCTTGCGACAAGCTACTAATCAGGGTGGGTGTCTTACCTGGGTTATCTGCCCTGTTCTGAGAGAAACTCCTTTCCGCAGGCGCAAATTTCACAACATACCAAGAACTCAAGAAATTAGCATACAGATACCAGCCTGAATTGTCGGAGCTTCCGTCATATCAGTACATGGTAATCGGACTTATATCCGGCGCAATGGGTCCATTCTCCAATGCTCCAGTGGACACGATCAAGACAAGTATGATCCGTTACTACCAGGAGAGCACAGCTGAATGTGGACATCCAAACAGGATTGCAAAAAGCAATTTACGAGCCAGGGACGTCTGCGTTCCAGAAGGTAGCCGCTATTGCAAAGGAGATGTGGAAGCAGGAGGGCTTTCGATCGTTCTATAAAGGCATCACCCCACGCGTGCTTCGCGTAGCTCCGGGACAGCAATCGTGTTCGCCGTGCTACGAGAGGGTGAGAGCGATTATAGAGAGGCTGAACGTGTCGCCATCTCACGATCACTATACGGAGTAGCGACTAGCGAGGAGAGTTTAGTGTATGTCGTCCTCGTACCACCATCGTGTAATAATTCATCCTTTCCGCCCTCAGAGAACGTCGACGTCGAATGGGCGTTCAGACGTTCTGTTCTCCCATAAGAACAGGTTGCTTATTTAAATGTTACGAGGGAAAAGGTTTTTCTTGTATCTTAGTATTTGCAAAGTCAAGACGAGCAGTGCTGACCTACAAGGTTGCAATGCTTGTTCAAATATTAAAATTACATACTTACAAATTCAATCCATTCACGTCTTTACGGTAGAGTGATGTCGTCAAGCTTCAACTCCCCATCGCCAACGCAGCGTTTGCTTGCCACTTCACAGCTGATATACCAGGGTGCGGAAGCAGCAAGTCGG
Organism: Pisolithus marmoratus; assembly: GCA_024613145.1. Classification (NCBI taxonomy): domain Eukaryota; kingdom Fungi; phylum Basidiomycota; class Agaricomycetes; order Boletales; family Pisolithaceae; genus Pisolithus; species Pisolithus marmoratus. Next base: position 14,243 of record JANFAE010000633.1, on the reverse strand, counting down.
ATCTCCGCGTCTTTCAAATGTACTCTTACTTACCTTCATATTTTGTAACAGAAAGTTTACAAGGCGTACCTCAGGGATTCTGCGTTTCGACAGAAAGCGAAACACCCCGATCCATATGGTACTTGCACGGTGGTAGAGGAATCGGCTCCGGTGTTACTCAAGTATCGGTTCAATAAGCGTTATCGACATCCATCCCTCGACGCATCGCTCACTCGACAACGAATAGCCGGAGAAGCTCGTGCGTTGATGCGGTGCCTACGGTCCGTACCTTCTAGTTCCTGGTAACTCTGGTTTCGCCTGACGATAGAAAACATTTCACAGTTCCGGTGTGAACGTTCCCGGAATCAGGATGGTCGACGCGGCCGAGGGTGTGTTGGGTCTAGAGTGGATCGATGGAAGAGCGGTTAGAGTCTTACTCCCGGGAGGATCAGAAGAAGTTCAGGCGCCCCAGAATTCCGGTGCAACTGAAGATGTTGGACCTGATCAGTGTGGAGATGCTGCTCTTGCAGAATTCGGCGTAGATCGAGGTGGGCATCTTCGTATGACGAGCGTTGGACTCACTCGAACCATTCAATCGTAGATGATCTGTTGAATATGATCGGCGTTGAATTAGCAAAGATGCACCTTGCGGACATTATCCATGGTGACTTGACGACTTCGAATATGATGCTCCGCAAGGGAAGCAAAGATTTGGTCTGCTCCGCTGCCACGATATTATTCAAGATCACTTATTTTCATGCCAGGTTCTGATCGATTTTGGGCTGGCTTACCATTCTACGATGGTAGAGGATAAAGCAGTAGATCTCTATGTTCTCGAACGCGCTTTTGCATCAACGCATCCAGACGCAGAGCCGCTTTTCAGTTCAGTCCTGGCATCATACGAGAAACGTCTAGGAAAACACTGGTCCGCAATCAAGAAACGATTGGATGATGGTTAGCTTTATTGCCTGTGCAGCAGAAATTCTTTCTCTGATTGCCAGCTGTTAGTTCGTCTCAGAGGTAGAAAACGTAGCATGGTAGGCTGATTCCACGGCGTAAATCTACCACGGCTTCGGTATTCGTTCTCTGTGTTCTCTGCACCTGAACGGGTAATATTCTTGAAGATTATTATTCTGTTGAATGGAACTTCCCGAAGCATGTGCAAAGTGCACTTGTAACATGGATATTACTAGGAGATGATCGAGTTAATAAACAGGCTTTTTGCATCGATATGCTGGGGCAAGTTGCCAGATATCCATATAACTGGGTAAGTCGAACTCATGGATTCGACTTGCGCGCAACCCATGTAAGTCATCCATGGTGTCGAGTAAGCTAAATATAATTTCCTGAAGGTGACTACCGACATTAATCACACCTTCGCTCGCGGGAAGACTGATCCCTCATTCGTTTCTATGGATTCCTGGTACTTTCGACATCCTGAACGGCCTACTACTCGGCACGCTTGGTCCGCAACAGCGGGAGTTTCGACATACTACTCACTGTGTCACGCATCATCACAGATGCAGTAATATAAATCACCTGCACAACGCCTAACGAGAACAGCTGTATAGGGTTTCGGTTCGACAGCACAGGACAGATGCTTTACATTCTCGTTCTCATCTCACTTCGTTTTTCATTACTATGATTGATCCTACAGTACCCGTACTGGTGCTCTGACAATTACCGTGTCTGGCCTATGCTAAAAGGGCCATCGTAGTGAAGCACTTTTTCTACACTACCTCGACTAACAGACCGACTCTGCAAGTAACTCACTTCGCATAGACGTTACACATTTTTTTCCGGCTCTAGGTCAGCTTTCGAAATTCGAGCTGAGCAAACCTTCTCGATACCCTCTCGAACACTCGCAGATCAGATGGCAGGCAGGAGATCAGTACTGATCTCCTGCCTGGAATCTGAGCAGTACCCAATGACACCTATCAAAAATGAATGACCTTACATAAATATAACCTTCGCCGAGCGACCCGCGCTCCAGCAGTACCCTTAACACAGAGTCCGTCGGCCAAGCCTGGCGCTGGGGCCGCTGTCGCATACCCGATGCCTGATCTGACTCCGTTGGGAAGTTGGTACTCCACCCCGATCGAAAAACCCGTTTTCTACTACGCAAGTGCAGCGGAAACAAATCGCACGACATTGCTGTTCGACAGCGATGTCGTGCGGTCTGCTTCTGAAAGTTTAAGTCAGGCGAATGGAAGAGCGGAGATTGACCTACGGTAGGCCGGTGAGACCTACTCGAGGTGTGTCTCACCAGAGTATCCTGTTGGCGTTGAGACCACGGGGGTATAAAAGCTGGTCCTGTTAGAGCGATAGTACCCGCTCAGAGTTGATGGTTGCAACTCACCCGGAATATGGCCATCCTCAAGCTAACGAGTAATGATATTTATACCTGTTGAGGAGTCTGGGTCGACTTGCAGGTAAGAACATACATAGTTCCTGTCCACCGAAGGTAAAGCCGCAGAATAGCATCGATCTCAATCATGTAAACGTCACGTTCCAAGGTTCAAAATTTTCATGCTTCCAAGCGGCAAAATGGCGCTCCCTATTAGAGTCGTGTGCGTGCGGCAGTTCTATCAAAAACGCCCGTTTCTCCCAACATGAGTGAATGATGATTACGTGAAACAAGAGCACGTGGCTCGGGCCTTGACTAGTACTCGGCGGCCAACACTGAGAGAAAATTGCTACCAGCTTTCGTCCCAAGTACCGTGACTACGAAGTCCAGAACTTTGGGGCTTCCTAACAGGACATGAATTTTATATTAAACTCAAACAGGTTGGAGCCGTTGTTCCAGTTCGCTGCGTGTATCACCAGGGCGTGGCTCTCGTCCCGTTATACACCATGAACAATCCGGGAATTCCGATGTGTTGCAGCGCGGCGGCCCTCGTGTCACAACTTGCCTGATCGTAACTCAAGGCGGTGGTGAGAGGAGGCTAATGGAGTATCAGTTCTTCTCAAGAAGGGATGATGTAGCAGAATCCTTCGGGCCGTGGAGGTGATATATAAACTTGTGGCGCTCCCTTATGAAGTATGGACCTTCCCTTCATCAAGAACAGCTACATACGAGCCGTCCCCGTAACCCACATCTCCTGGGGTTTTCCCACGCTGCTCAACAATAGAACATGCCGGCGCCTGCAACACCTATTAGGTCTCTTCCCACCCTTCAGAAACTCGGAAGTACGGTCGACAGTAATCTTGATGCTCAAGCCATTGCCAAAGAATGGTTCCTAACCTTCGCAGCTGATATGGGCTCCGGAAGGTACATTTCCGTTGCAAGTCTACTTGTCGAGGATGCCTTCTGGCGTGACATGTTGGCTCTTACCTGGGACTTCCATACCTATGAGGGAAGAGACGCCATCCAACAGTTCATTGCAGATCAACTGCCCAAATTCATACCTTCTACATTCAGAATTCGCAATGACCTTACACGGTTACATGTGCCGTATGAGGACATCGTATATATTCAGGCCTTCTTCGACTTCGAAACCACTGTAGGGCATGCGTCAGGTATCTTCCGACTTGTCCCCTTGGCAGACGATTCATGGAAGGCGCATACCGTGTTCACGAACCTCGAGGATCTGAGGGGTTTCCCTGAGAAGATCGGAGCGCTAAGAGATCACCAACAATACTACAGAAAGTGGGTTGAATCAAGGGAAAGGGAACGCGAATTCCTCGACGAAGAACCTGGTGTTGTTATTATAGGTGGCGGGCAGAGCGGGTTGACTGTCGCTGCACGGCTGAAGGCACTCGGTATCAACGCTCTTGTAGTCGAACGAAACAAACGCATCGGCGACAATTGGAGGAACCGATACCCAACCCTCTGTTTGCACAGCACTGTATGTAAGTGAACGGCATACCTTCACACATGTGCTGCTGTTGAAGTTAGCCTAGGGTACGACCATTTGTCCTACATGCCGTAGGTCCCTCGCGCCAGCTATCATTGAGTAAATTTTGACAATCTCAGATTCCCTTCTTTGTGGCCTGTTTACTCACCCGCAACTAAACTCGGGGACTGGCTCGAGACCTACACTCACTCTCTTGAGCTAAATGTGTGGACGTCTGCCGAGGTTGTCTCTGTCGAATCGGGTACGCAGGGAAAGAAGTGGTCCGTCAAGGTTGTCCGTGATGATGGAAAAGAGCGCGTTTTCCAAGTAACTCACATTGTATTTGCTCTGGGCTTGGGAGGTGGCTCACCTAGCATACCTACCATTCCTTGTCAAGTAAGTCGTAGTCACGTTAGTATGGTTAGGTTGCTCCTACTTATCGTTGTCATAAGGCCGAATTCAAGGGGCAGACTCTACACTCGAGTCAACACAAATGGGCGACGGACCACCTAGGGAAAAAGGTCGTAGTCATTGGTGCATGCACATCAGGTACACCAATGCACGTACATTTTCTATGATTGCTAATCTCCTGCATACAGCTCATGACATCTGTGCAGACTACGTTGACCACGGAATTGGTGGGTCTCGTCTAACTCTTCTCTTACAAACACCTTGAAGGTCTACCGCTAGACGTTACAATGGTCCAACGAAGTTCAACCTATGTAATGTCAGTGAAAAAGGGGATGCCAAGACTGACGGGTGGTAAGACACAGATCGTGTCCCCCAGACGCCTTCCGTCCTTGATTGTGTCTCTGCGCAGAGCTTTACCACGAGAATGGTTACCCTACAGACATTGCGGATCGCATAAACGCATCATTTCCCAACTTCCTTCTTAAGCTCATGCACCAGCGCATGGCGAAGGACTTGGCTGAGGCCGACAAGTAAGTTACACACTATGAAGTTGGTCTGTTGTCCCTAATACCTATGTAGGGACATCTTGGATGGCCTCCGGAAAGTGGGATTTAAACTGAACATGGGAGACGACGATTCCGGTCCTGCTCAGTTAATTTTGAAGAGGGGCGGGGGTTTCTACTTTGGTATGTTTTACTCTTGGTTGTCCTTTTGACGGCTAACGGAGCTCGAAAAGACGTCGGGGCGTCACAGAAGATCATCGACAGGAAAATCAAACTAAAGAGTAATGGCAGTGTTGCTAGATTTACACCGAGCGGATTGGTATTTGAAGACGGCTCTACCCTTGATGCGGATGTGGTCATCTTTGCCACTGGGTAGGTGTGCGCGTTTTCTTTTAAGCCGTCTAATGTGTACGCCCGAATAGCTACGCGGATAGGCGTGCTGCGTACCTCCGGTTGCTACCAAATCGCTTGCATGATGCGGTTCAACCCCTTTGGGGACTCGACGAGGAGGGAGAATTGTACTCCGTAGCGCGCGAAGTCGGAGGACGGGGACCTCAGGCGCCGCAAGTCGCTGGGCTATGGGCAATGTCAGGCAATTTGGGCACGTGTCGTTTCCACTCCAAGCATGTTGCGCTGCGTGAGTGGTTTTGACTGAGCTAAGGTTATCCGCCAGACTGATAGGGTTGTTAGAAATCAAGGCTTATGAAGAAGGCGTCTTTGGGGAACGATACTAAGATTCTGAGATCGTGAGTGATTTTGGAGTAATATGTATCGGGCGTCTGCAGCAAAGTCCACCTTATGTATGTACTGGAGGGGTTTGCCTTATGAATGTCTTCCCTGCATGCGCGTGCTCACGATTCTGTTGCCGAGATAAAAGGCCGCCAATCCGAACTTCTATATTTGGTCATTTGTTCAACCGCAGTGAACGCTCACGTGATCCTTGTTCGAGTTTAAATTTCCGTAGTTTGAGCTTGTTTACATCAACGTCGTTGCCTTCACAACATTACAGTAGCCAGGTGAGTACGGCAGTGTTAATACCCCTGTCGACGCGTACTTACTCCATCGTGTAGTATGTCCGTCCAGGTACCAGCCATAAATTCTTTTTTTCTTCACAACGCTGAGCGTGTCTCCTCAGAATTCTACACCCTCCGCAGTACCAGAGAATTTTACGTTAGAAGAGGCTTCTAGTATGCCCCTCGTGCATTCAAATAAGTCTCAACGATCCACGATTTCTGAGCGTTTCCGCAGCCGTGCGTCGTTTATTGATATGTCCTGATGGCCCAACATGGCCTTTAACTTTGTATCTAGGTTTCTTCACTACCTTCGTCGGTGTACCCTCGTTAGAGAGCTTTCTTGAAATTGTAGAGCAGGAAGACGAAACCAAGTGGCTTGATCTCAAACGTCGGTTGATTTCTGACATGTCGTTTGTCAGGCTCAGCTGTCTCACCTCAATACTGTACGTCCTGTACCCTATCTTGTCTTTTCTCTTCCTGTACTGACACGCTTGCAAACACAGAGTGTTTGTCGTGCCTAACCTTCTTAAACCCGATTCCCCAGGAACAGCATTTCAAAGGGTCTCCGACTTGATTTGTGGTTTGTGTGCCACCCTGTCTGTTGCGAGTGGTTTTGCACTCGTTAGGTTTTTGAACACCGTCCAGCCTCATTTTGCCAAAGTAAGTGCGCCACCCTTTCTCCCCCTCCTTCGTTGCTGATATTTATTTACTGTACTGCCGACAACTGATAATCATAGGAGATACGTTCAAGCACGTTCAAGCTTACAGCCACTGCCATGTTACTGGCAATGCCATCACTCTCGCTCACGATGTGCATTGCTATCTTCTATATTGGAACGGTTAGAGCTGCCTGGCTCTTGATGCCAACCCCTTTCTGAAGGTAGTTGTGATCATGGCCAACGTGGGGGTATCTGTATCTGTATCATTGATGTTGTTTTGTTTTACCCGCCCCCCTTTTTATATTGACATGACAGCTCTCGGAACAATTGGACTGTTTGTTGTAATTGATATCAGGTACATTCCAATCATGTAATGCGATAAGGTTGCAGTAATTCCAGAGATGTTTGCCGATCAGGTTAAGATCGGGAATGATTGGAACGTCCCAACAGAATGTGATGCCCTGCCGTGTAGGAAAGATGGACCAGTTATGTACTTACATGTACTTTGCACGGTGGTATTAACCTCCGTCACGTGACGTCCCGAGCCTCCCGAAGACCTGCTCTTCTGAGTACCTCAGCCGGTACGTAGATATATCGATTGTCTGGACTTAGCCGGCAAGCCAGCGTACTTGCATTCACCAAGTTTTTTCAGCTTATTAACAGGAAGACCGGGGACTACCACTTCTAGATCACCAACCCACGGTAGTCTTACACGCAGAATAGGTCAATACAGGTTGTCTATCATAGGGTGAGAACGGTAGACAGATATAGCTAACATGCGGTGATTTCTCGTGTTCCAGTTTGTGTTGCGATGATCGACTCCGATGGGACACGAGGGTGTTCATCGATAACGCGAAGCCTGCATGCAACAATAATTCCGCAGACTACTTAGCTGGCTGACGGGTCAACCAAACTTGTCCTCTCTGTCTTTTCTCTCCTAGGACAACACCGTCTGCCAATCAATCTTTTTCTTCCTTAGAACTCAGTAGTAATGCCTCCCAGAGGTGATCCTGGACGTGGTCGAGGCGGTGCCCCTCGCGGCGGGGGACGTGGTACTGGTGGTGGCGGCGGTGGACCACGCGGTCGCCGTGGAGGCGCTGGTCGAGGCGGTCCTCCACCCACAAGAGGCGGCCTACCGGCTGCTGCCAGCACCGCATTGCCTGGGGCGCATGTTCAAGTAGTTGGCGTGCGACGATCGGGCTACGGCTCCGCTGGTCGCCCAATTACCGTATCCTCCAACTTCTTTAACATCACGCCCCCCGAAGGAAATATTCACCATTATGACGGTAAGGTTTTCGATAATCGATGATACCGTGATCTTGTTGATCAACAACTGTTTATCATGTACAGTTGGTAAATATCCTGCCATCCTCCTTCGGCACCCGCCTCTTCTCATAAACACGCGTTGCATACAGTGATATCTCCTTCTGAGAAGACTCTTCCGGCGCGACTCAATATGGATCTCGTCAACCACCTTATGAGGGTTGAGGCCGTGGACATTTTCACCCCTCCAGCTGTCTATGACGGCAGAAAGAATATGTTCGCTCCCAGGGAGCTTCGCCTTGGACCAAATGGCAGCCAAGAGGTAAGTCGACTTTTGTCGGTATGCATAGGGCTTCGTTCAAATCCATATACCCAAGTTTAATGTCAGTCTTTCCGACGACGTGAACAGGGTAAGTCCTGGGGAGAATTCTGGCGGACGCGGACCAAGGATATACAAAATTCGGTTGACTAAAGTAGCTACCATCAACCCCGAGTAAGTTACCACCATGTTCTTCCAACGCCAATTTGTTTAGGTTCGCTTTCAGGGTGTTGCAAAGCTTTATCATGGGGCAGCAATCTCATAACAATACGGTTTTAACAGCTTTGACGGTAAGCATCGTTGTCACTTCCTGACTTGGTGCTGAGACGGGTCCTTGATGCAAAGGCGTTAAACGTGGTCATCCGCATGGAGCCGACTATGAAATACCCATTCAATGTCAGGTCTTTCTTCACAGACCGCGAAACTAAAGATATCGGATCGGGCATAGTCCTTTGGAGAGGCTACTTTCAGTCAGTGCGGCCCGCAATCGGCCGTCTCCTCGTCAATGTCGACATTTCTATGGGTACTATGTACAAGGCTGGCCCTCTTACCGACCTGTGCTTAGACTTTTTGGGAAGACCTGGGCAACCGCAACTCTTAAGCCCAAAAAGGGGGATGCCTGACAGAGAAAGGATCAGGCTGCAGCGGTTTATCGCCGGCATACGGATTACTACGACGTACACTGGACAAGGTGTGCAGAAAACTCCTCGTGTCGTCAAGAAGCTTAGTAGTGCGGGCGCAAATAGTTTGAGCTTCACAATGCGTGACGGCACGACAACGACCATCGCACAATATTTCCGTAACATCCTTAACAGGCCCCTGACATTTCCTGACAACATCTGCGTGGAGGTGAGCACTTCGCCTGTATTCCAAGGCCATTCCGCTACACTGTTGGCAGGTTGGTGCGGGAGCACTTATCCCAGTGGAACTTTGTGTGGTTCCTAAGGGACAAATAATGCGGAAGCAAGTGCCCCCTGAGAAGATGAAAGATATCCTTGAGTTTGCTATGAAGAATCCTCATGATCGCTTGGCAAGCATCACTAATGGGCTCGCGGTCAGTCAGTTTATGAATATTTCGTTTCGAACTTATGCAAGGGGTCGTTCCAGGTTTTGGCGTATGGGCAGTCGCAGTACGTGCGTGAATTCGGGATGCATGTTGATGACACTGTTGGTCCTATAAACCTCCCGGCGCGAGTTTTGCCGCCACCGAGGATGAGGTATGGCCAAGGCAGTCCCCAGCCAGTGGTGGTACGTCTTCAACACCGCTATTATTTTGTGCAAGGCTCGTTTATAATTTTTCGCAGACTCCGGCAAATGGTGCATGGAATATGTAAGAACTCGCGTTCTAGGCAATTGTATGCTTCATCCTCGGTTAGGGTCGACAAGCGATTTTTCCGTCCGGCGACCATCGACCGTTGGATCGTGGTCGTCTATGAACGTCAACAGCATTTTACTCAACAGTCCGCCCAGGACGTGATCAACGGGCTCGTACAATGCTGTTGCGATGTCGGTGAGTTAATACCTAGGCGATGACATTTTCAGCGATACACAATCCATTCTCAGGCATGAGGGTTAATGATACAAACCCTATGGTCACTTGGCAGAACAGCCAAGGTCGCATTGCGGATGTATGTCTCGTCACACTCAGTTAGATGGGTATCTAATTCCACCCTCCGAAGCAACTTCGCCAAGCAGGCAACGAGTGTTTCCAGAAAACTCAACAGAGGCCTACGCTCGTTGTAGTAATACTTCCGGACAACGCCAATGACATTTATACAGCAGTGAAACAGTGAGTGAGATTATTTCCTTGCAATTCATGTGACGTCTAATATACTTTGCCAGCTTTGGCGACGTTACAGTGAGTACCGGCAACTCATGTGGTTCGTTTGCTAGGCAGTTAATCTGGTTAGGTTGGTGTCGCCACCCAGTGCATGAAAAGCTCAAAGTGTTACCGGGCAAAGGCGCAATATTACGCGAATGTGTGCCTGAAGTAAGTTTTTGTGCATCTCTCCAACGCTGTTACTTCACGAAGTGTAGGATTAATGTTAAGCTGGGCGGCATCAATACTATTCCTGATCCACAGTCGGTCAGCATCCTGACGGACCCGCGGAATCCGACGATCGTGATGGGTATGATCTATGCTCCTTCATTGTCCCATGCGACTGAGGGTGGACCCTTATTTCCGCTAGGCGCCGACGTCATCCACCGAGCCCCGGGATCTGAGGGTCGCCTCTCGTTCACCGCATTGGTCGGGAACGTAGACTCGGATACCGCGAAGTACATCGCTACATGTCGTGTGCAGACGTCCAGGAAAGAGATCATAGAAGACCTCGGAGAAATGGCTCAGGTAAACAACCTTTTTATGTGTTTCGTTTCTCTTATGATGTTCGCAGCACATCCTGGGTATGTACATGAAATACCGACGAAATTTCGAGAAGAAAACGAGCAACATCGCCCCTACCCGATTGATCTTTTTCCGGAGTTCGTTGTTTGACTAGTGCTTTAGCATCTTCTAACAATGTCCCGTAGACGGTGTCTCCAAGGGACAAGGCCAATTCGAAGAAGTGTTGGATTTGGGTAGGTCGGCTCTGGCTCACGGGACCTTTCAACTGTTGACACTTGTTAACAGAACTGAAAGCTCTGCGAGGTATGCTGTTGTGATGTGGCAGTGCAGTCTCCCGAGTAAAATCTTTTTCCAGAGGCATGCAAGAGACTTAATATCAATCCAAAAATCACGATGATTGGCATAGCCAAATGCCATCATGTCCGCTTCTTCACGACGAACCCTGGGGATGCTGACCGAAGTGGAAATTGCCCTGCTGGAACGGTCGTCGATCAAGTTGTAGCTCACCCGGTGGAATTCAACTGGTATTTGCTTAGCCATGGCGGGCTGTCAGGGACTAGCCGACCTGCACATTACAACGTGTTATATGACGACAACAACCTCCAGTAGGACCTGTGCGTCATGTCTTCGCTTCGTGCTGACAGTATATTTCAGAGCCGACGGCCTCCAATCGCTGGCCTTTGTCTTATGCCATGTTTGTGCGAGGTCAACTCGCTCCGTATCAATTCCGGCACCTGTTTATTGTGAGTCGATTGTCACGTACTAGAGCATAAACCGACAGTTCACCAGATGCAGACATCGTCTGCAATCGGGCGAAGAACCATTATGATCCTCAGGGTGGGATCAATCTTTCTGATACGGCAACGCATACAAACACTACGGGAGCCGAAAGTACTCTTGAGGCCTACAAGCGCAACTTCAAGCCGCTTCACACCAACATGACCACCCTTATGTACTTTTCTTGATCACTTCGCTGCTGCAAGTCATGCAATTTCTCCTTCCCAGTAGTTGATACAGAAAAACCTTGGCACCAAAGCTGTAATATGTAAATCACATGCTTTACAGAAAGAGAAAATCCTGCTCGTATACTCTGTGCATTAGAATGGTAGTGTGCTGGACGGTGCAACGTCTTGGATACATGGTTGGGGCACGGAGCAGCGACTGTGTGACTGTACCCCGGTGCAGTAAGGTGGCCAATAGATCGAGAGAAGAGGGTGCGTGTCTGAGAGAAGAGACGCTGTGCTGGTGTTCGCAGTGCCAGTGGGGTATTTGGGTGGGGTATTGAGGATGGGATATGTATCGACCTAGTAGTGCCAGGGGATGGGCCGTGCCATTGCCTGGATGGCACGCCTATGCCCTGCTTGAGATGGTGGACGCCGTGCGAGACGGCCGACATCTCGAACGACTATAGGAGTTGTAGCGCGTGGCACACAATATTACAGCGGCAACAGCCGCGCCATAAAAGGGAATGCTTTCAGTCGTCCGACGGTTCCCATGTAAAAAGTTACCTTGCTCGGACCATAAGTCCGTGGTGGTATTAACCTCCATCACGTGACGCCCCGAGCCTCCCGAAGACCTGCTCTTCTGTACCTCACTGCCGGTACGTAGATATACCGATTGCCCGGGCTCGGGCAAGCCAGCGTACTTGCATTCACCAAGTTTTTTTCAGCCTATTAACAGGAAGACCGGAGACTACCACTTCTAGATCACCAACCTACGGTAGTTTTACACGCAGAACAGGTCAATACAGGTATGGATGTGTGAAGCCCTGATGCTATATTGACTTCAGGCGACCCGACATAAGAGTGCTCAAACTTCATCGTGATTGCACTATGACTGTCAGATTACCAAGTACGGCGCCATCATAGCCAAGATCACACGCCGACAGGTACCGCACTCGTGGGTCCACTATGCCGCACTCACCGTACCATGGTTGTAACAGCTCACCATTGTGAACACTAGGTTGCCTGAAAATGACGTATGCAGGCGACAAACAAGCTACAAAATGACCTCCATCGTGTATACGCACATCGGCGTTACTTACGCGACCAGCTTACCTGTAATATTGCAATGCCTTCCAGAGACAGTAGCAGGGAAAGAAGTTGCTGCACGGCCAGTCGGAGGGGCAGCTGTTGAGGACCTGGCCGTGACCAATCAATCACTGGCTATGGGAAGGATACTCTGTGGGTATACTTTGGTCCAGATAAATTGCCGTCTCTTATCCTGACTTTTCACAACATCCAGCACAAGGAAAAGGAAGCGGGATAGAATTGACCGTGTAGCTCAGGTATGTGTCAGTAAACAATGACCTCGCAAGTCCGCAGGAGTAATGGAAACAACAGGCAAAAGTCCAAGTCAACATACAGACGAGATGGTAAGGGACATCACCGTGAGGAACAGTTGAACAAGACAAAATAGGGTAAGGACCCCGCTGGTATTCATCCCAGATCCGACATTACAGGGCGACCCTGCGAAAGGAACCGGACTGGTATTGAGTGTGTGGCAGTGCGACACCGCCGTATGATCACGACAAGATCAGAAAAACGGGTGCACTTCGGAATAATATGGATCTCTCGCCGTACATTGCACCCGCGATGACCAAGATAATATCCGCATGCAAAGTACCGCTTGCGTCTGTGGCAGGCTCATCATGGATGTAAGAACCCACGGTTTCCAGAATGAACTCAAACAAGGACGTGAATGGTGAATCGTTATTAAAGCACGGGATAGTATGCTGGACACGACAACCGGTGGGAGGGCGCAAGAAAACACGGCACAGCCTGACCGAGACTCCCGGGAAATACCTGATGCTGAGATTGCTGAAACAGTTCTTACACAGTGGCGGCTTCAATATTTTCACACGCTCTAAAGAGTATTCGACAGCGAAAATGACATGTTTTATTATGATTCAAATTAACGGGCTCTGACAAGATTTTATTCCGAGAAGATTTAGAATTTATATTACCAGTCTATACTGGGAGAAACATTAGATATCCATCCTAAGACAATTGAAAATTATATATTGCATGAATGTCATAAGGTTATTGACAATAATATCTGCCCAATACTCTTTAGAGCGTGAGAAAATATTGAAGCAGCCAATGAGGAACAAGGGTTCAATATTTTCTCACGCTCTAAAGCATATTGGGCAGATATTATTGTCAATAACCTTATGACATTCATGCAATATATAATTTTCAATTGTCTTTGGATGGATATCTAATGTTTCTCCCAGTATAGACTGGTAATAGAAATTCTAAATCTTCTCGGAATAAAATCTTGTCAGAGCCCTTTAATTTGAATCATAATAAAACATTGCATTTTCACTTTCCAATACTCTTTAGAGTGTGTGAAAACATTGAAACCGCCACTGTGTTAGAGTCACTGCCATGGGAACACTTGTATTCAGCGGCTATATTATGAACGAAGTGAGGGTTTCCATCTTTCACCTTTCTATCCTGATTCTCCCCAACATCCAGCATGGCTGCGGCGAATCAGACCCCCTGTCACATTTCTGCCAACCCTCGAAAAGTTAGGAAGCACTGTCGATCCTAATGTCGACGCTCAAGCCATCGCTAAAGCATGGTTCACTGCATTTGTAAACGCTGTGTCCTCACAGGATGCAACCGCAGTAGTCGACTTGCTCGTCGATGACGCTTTCTGGCGCTGATATGTTGGCACTTACCTGGGATTATCACACTTACGAGGGAAGAGATAGAGTGAGAACTGTTCCTTGCTGATCAGTTGCCAAAGTTCGGTCCTTCTTCGTTCAAATTGCGTGAAGATCTCGTCGGGCTTCAGACACTCTTCGAAGATCTGGCATGGATCCATGGTTTTTTTACCTTTGATACCACAGTTGGACACGCGTCAGGGATCTTCCGGCTCGTTCCATTGGCAAATGGTTCGTGGAAGGGGC